>JALKBU010000724.1:0-26603 GCA_023091735.1 Trichomonas tenax | reverse complement strand
ATACCACTGGATAGACAACTATCAATATGTACATGAAAGTACTTTCAAATCGAAAAAATATTGATCAGATAAAAAGTTATGAAGGTCGCGGGACTACACCGCAGAAGGAAAAATACTGCCAAAATCACACTCTGCATACTTGTGTCTAAGCCTAATTTTATCAAAGTTTATTAACACAAATACCGTATGTATACTACTACTACACAATATAGTATGCATAGTATACTAATAGTATGTATACTACTACACAATATTTTGCAAAAATAAACGATTTATTTTTCATCAAATCGCTCGATTATTCACGTATTTTGTTGCCATTACTCTATGCATCGCATCCCTATGAAGAATATGAAATAAAAGATATGTGAAAAATTAATTCGAAAATACCTCTTCAATTTATATTGTTTTTGTCAATGAGAAATATTGCAAATGGCGGAGATCGTTGTGGTTAATCGAATGGTACTAGAAGAATCGCCGTATAAAAAGTTTTGCTCAAGAGAAGAAACTCCAATAAAAAATAAAAAAATTCATTTGTATTTACATGTCATTTTTGCTTATACATGCCAAAAAACGATTTACATGTCAGATTATATGAATACATGTCAAAAAATATTGTTTGTGCCCATAATTTTAATAAAAGTGACAAATCCCATGCACGTAATTGTTACTGATGCCTACGGCAGAGTTAGACTGATAAATGTTTGGGAAAACAAAGTCGTTGACACCATTGGTGGCAATGAAGAAGAGAAGGCCGACAAAAGTTGGAGAATTGGTGCGATTCACATGCAAACACCTGCAGACGCTGCAGTAATTCACGATTGCGGTAGAGCATCGTTCTTCGAGTTTGATAATAATGTCAGAAAGTCGATTTTGGATATAGGTTCTCCTGCAAAATCATTCTCATTGCACGGATATGGCGAAAATCTTGTTGGATGCTTCAATGGATACATCGCAGTGTTCAACGAAGAAAAAGTTATTGCTAAATTCGATACAGTACAAGGATCATGCGCAAATTCTTTAGAGAAAATCGCAGCTTACGGCAGAATCAACGATAGATGCGTTGTTTACGACGTAGATCAGCAGAAGGACTTCTGGATATCCGCTCCACCACCAAATGATGAACTTAATATTCCTTTAAAGGATGATGATTCCTCAATAGAGTTTTACAATGAAAATATCTTCTTAGTTGGTCAGGCACAGGGTGGGGTTCTTGTTTATGATCTTCGTGCTGGCAATGAACCAGTTATTAGACAGAAAATCTTCGAAGAATTTCCGGCCATTGTCATTAAGAACTTTGGCGACAATATCTTCGCGTTTGGTGATACATCCGGTCAGTTCAGGTACGGCCATATTGAATTAGACGAAGAAAACAATAAAATCACAAAAGTTGCTGTTGACAGATCATTCTATGGAATGACCGGCGGAATTCTCGATCTCGCGAAGCACCCGAGTGGCCCAATTGTTGCTTCTCTCTGCTGCTCACGCACTGTTCACTTGTTCGACACTTCTAAGCAAGTCAAAGAAGCCGCAAAGGTCTCTTACACGAAAGTGATGCCAACATGTTTCGTTCTTTGCAATGATGCACTTCCGAACGAAGATTCATCGGAATCTGACTGGGACGCACTCCCGGAGAACGGCGATGGCATCTGGGATAAATACACTCCGTGCCCACAGGCAAAGTGCAATAATAAAGAATAGAGTAAATTTTTTATTTTGATATTATGAAAAATATCATTATTAACATTTCAATACGCACTGAAAGCAATCTAAATTATGAATATATGAATTTTCAACATTTTATTAATATTTCATAATTTATTTTTTTGATATAATATATTTTCATATTTTCCATTTTATAAAAAGCATATGTCTCAATGCAATCCATGTTAGCTATTGCCAAATGTTATATTTTTTTATTCAGAATAATCAAATTTTATTATTCACAAAAAATAACATTATCTATTGATGATATTGTTGCAGATCATTTATTTTATGTCTTCAATACATTAATTTTTGATGTAATTGAGATTTTGATATTTCAAAAATATATTCAATAACTAGTTTTGATTGTTAAATAAAATTACTATATCTCCTATGAAATATTGATTTTCGTTAGGCAATTTTGATAGAAATGACATTTTGAAAATTTATAAAATATTAACAAAATAAAACAAAAATCACTTTGTGTATCAAACAAAGTGCCTATAAAAATACAAAAAAATTAATCTATATTAAAAGGAAGAACAGTAATAATTCCATTTGATGTCACAGCGACGATTCTTCCCTGTTCTGACTTCATTGCGAGAACTCTTCCAGCGATTGTTCCTATCTGCTTCATTGTTTCTGGGCAATAAGCTTCGAACAAGAAAACTTTTCCGAAGCTGTCAGCCAATGTCACGTAATCGAATCCATCGTAAGAAATAAACGACGTTATTGCTGTTATCTTGTTTCTGACTTCGAACTCTTTCAGAATCTGTCCGTTGCATGAGATAATGAAGATCTTTCTCAAGACATTTCCGTCGATTATTCCTTTGCCGACAGCAATGATGAAACCGAAGCTGTTCGTTGTTATTATCTTCTTTGCGTGGAAGTTTCCGAGCGGGACGATGAAAGCCAGTGATTTCCTTGTTATAGAAATGATCAAAATCGTGTTGTCAACAGTTGAACAAACGATGGAATGGAAATTCTTCGAAACAACGATTTTGTTGATCGACTGTGTGTAAGTTTGCAGTTTGAAGATTGATCGCGTTAAATTGTCAGCGAGATAGAGATGGACAATGGCGTTGTTATCAGCAACAACAGAGTACATGTCATTTGCGTCCATGCATGAAACAAAGGATCCCATCGTGAGCTTTTTGACTGTATTATCGGTGATTATCGAAATCGTGTCTGAGTCTGTTTTATTGACTAAGAAAGTGTTCTGTTTCGCTAAAACATAATGAGCAAGTCTTTCTCGGCCTAAGTCTGCCTGGACACGGTCTGAATATGTGTTGAATCCTTTGTCTGTTAATATGACTCTGATTAAATCTCTTTTGTCATTGATGACGGCAGCGGTGATTGATTTCTCGTTCATTGAAGTGATGAAACCGCAGATGAGTCTGTCTGTAATGAACTGCTCGTTGACATTCGCGTATTGTGAAATCTGGCATTTGCTTCTTTGTGGATGTTTGCTCTTGAAGATGATTTTTGGAGGAATGTTCGATTCATCGAGTTTCTGTCCAATGCCGAATGTTGCGTCGATCCATTTGTGGAGCTGTGATGATACATCATCCGTCTCTAAGTTCTTTCTGTGGAAATAGACGAAATCCATCGGAGAACGGGCCCAAGGAGGCAATTCAACGCCTTCGAAGATCTCTGGAGCATAAAAGAATTCCGGAGGAATTTCGTTGATTGTAGAATTCAACCATTCGTCCTTCACGTTGTTGAAGTTCTCTTTAGTGAGTGTGCTAAACGGTTGAAGTCTCGAAAGCATTTTCACGACATGAAGATTGTCAACTGTTTTCTCTGGAAGATTTTGGCCCATTTTCATGTTGAAGCTTCTTATCAATGAAGGATTGTTGAGAGGGAATTCGTCGGTAATGTAATCGCTCAATACCCATGGCATTATAGGGTATTGAAGTGTCGAGTGAAATGTTCTTCCTGAGAATCGGTTCAAAGCGATTAAATACTCGAAATTGGAAATTTGTCCATTGACCCATTTCTCTGTTATCTTCGTGTCAGCGAAATATCTCACGTATTCATTTGGCTGCACTTGGATTGGGAGCTCTAAGCTCTTGAGGTGCGATGATCTGAGATATCCAATGAACTGAGGAAGTCTGTTATTTAAGATATTAAACAAAAACGATTCTCCATATTTCGTTGCGATTTCGACTGCGCTGTCAGAGGATCTCCATGGCTTAAGAAGAACGGAAGTGACATTGTCGAGCATTATCTGGAAGAATGTCTTGTTCGGCTGATAAACAAACAAAGAAATGTTCGAAATAAAGATACTGCATGATTTCTTTTGATCCAAATTTATCAATTCTGCAGCGAAATCTCTGTTTGCATCGAAATCGCGTCTGGTGCATTCACTCCATTGAATCTCGTCATTAACTGAATCAAGGACATCGTAGAATGGATTGGATGGCCTTGCAACGACTCTGTCGCTCTTTCTCTGGACTTTGATCGACAAAATCTTCATCGGACATCCATAAGGCAAACAATCCGTGTATTCTCTTCTCAGCTTCTTCACGATCTTCGTCGAGATGCAGTCTCTCCACGGACTTCCGTCATCGATGAATCTGAGCCACAGTTTGCGCCATTCGATTCTGTAACGGAGTTTGGATCTCGAATATCTTTCGAGTAAATCTGTCGCTGAATTGAACATCTTTCGCAATAATTCTCCTTGCGAAAGTCCAACGATTAATTCTGCACTTGAATTGCATTGCATGACGAAACTTGAATAGTTAATGCCGAAATTGACAACAGGATCGTCTTTGCTTGATAATTTCTCGAGAACTTCTTGCGCTTTCATGAAGCAAGTGACAGGATCCGCTTTTCTGAATGTTGGACGATTCGACATCAAAGCTCTATGATTGTAAACGTTGATTTCGGGCAAAAGATTGATGACAATGATGTACTTGTTGACAAACTTGTGTGCGATGTCTGGATTGTATTTGATTATCATCCCAGCGAGGATTGTCATCAATCCGAAGTGTTCTTCGAGAGGCATTCTGTTGAATATATCGAATGCCATAATTACGATGTCTCTGTCGACCCAATATCCGTCGCTGTTGAAAAGAAGTCCAAAGTGACGCTTTTCGATTGGATTCGTGATGATCAAATGCAAATCTGAGGCCAAAGAATTCTGAATTTTAAGATCTTTGATCGCCAAATCGAGCAATTTCTCGAGACTTGGATCTCCTTGGAAACTTCTGAGATTTGCGACAATCTGTTTCATGTATAATGGATTGTCGTGTTGTATATTGACTAAATTCGGCTGTGATTTGCTTACTAAGTACTTAGAAACATATCCATGCGGTTTGAGAAGCAAGAAGAACTTCACAACTTTCATAAACGCATCAACATTTTTATTTGTGTTTGGAATTTCTTGTGACAACAATCTCGCGGCGATTGTGCTGATGAAATCATGTTCCGGTTGAACAACACTGATTCCCAGCGACCTTCCGATGTGTTCAATAGCGGCAAAAGCGTCAAGCCAAAGATCACTTCCGCATTTCGTCAAGAAGTCGATAATCGTGATTCTCATTTCGCTGCCACAAGTCAAGAAAGCGAGAGAAGGCCAAACAGTCCAATGATGGATCTTGGAGAGCTCCGGTGCTGTATCTATCTCTGTGAAAACTTTCTCTACAAATGATTGGCCGAGATTTTGTGCAACGTAACAAGCGAGAGAGAAAAATTCTGAGTTTTCTTTAGCGAACTTCAAAACAACGTTGAAGAAGTCTTCATTCGTCATCAATAAAATTGGAAGTTCCTCTAAAACCATATATAGCTGTTCGCTGAGATTAATTTCGTGAATTTCAAACTTCTTATGCATTTTAATCATAACGTTGAACATTTTTTCGATAGTTTCGAGATTGTTTGTTGCAATCAATGCGTGGATCATTAAAAGCGAAGAATACTGTGCAATATCATTTCCTCCGATGTTATCGAGATCTAAAATTGCAAGCATCAGATCCAAAAGTTCATTTTGTTGTCTTGGAACGACAGATGTCAATATTTGGGATCCCAGCAAAGAAAAATCATTATCTTGATGTCTGTAAGCAATGACATAAAAAGCGCATTTCAGCAGCAGTCTCCTTACGACTTGAACATCAACTTCGATCTCTCTGATAGAGATCAATGCTGTCTCGACAGGTTCGTAGTAATAGAAAGTTCTGACGATTCTTAAAAGTTCCTCAAATGATAAACTCTTTCTCGCGTATTCGATGTAAGTCTTGAACAAAACTTGTTCCCAGTGTTTGAAAATTTTAACTTGATCATTTGAACTGTGCCATAACGAAAAGTTGCAAATGATTGATCTGAACAAACTCTTCATCAAATATTTGTTTGTGATGTATGTTGACAGATTAAAGAATGAAATATAAAGATCGTAAGTTAAAATATTTCCGGGATTGCTGATCGAAGACAAAAGGTAAGAAATCGCTTCAAAGGAATGAGATGTGTCTAATTCTGATTGGCTTCTGTTGTTCAAAATCAAAGTGTTCTTAATAATATTAATTAAAATGAGTCCAAAATCATCAAAAGTTCTTCCATCTTCGTAAGTGAAATTAAATTCAGCAAACAAAGGAACGAGGACTGAATAACCGATTCTTGCAGACAAAACATCGAGAATGGAGAAAGGCTGCGGGTTTTTAATTGGTTTGTAGAACAAACTGTAGCCAGGATTAACCGAAAGTGAAATTCTTTCACCATCCTTCTTCGGCATCATGAAGAAGAAAGGTTCTTTAGGAATCTTCGGCATTTGATGTGGATTGGACTTGAAAAGAAGAGGAAGTTCTGCTTCGGGGATAGGTGTGAATATAGAGAAAGGTCCAATGAGCATTTCATTGTCCGATTGTGTTGTTCCGTTTGAAATTTCAATAATAACTTCACCAGGATGAAACTCATTGTATTGGAACAATTGCCTGATGAAATAGCCTTCTAAACCAATTGATGCAATGATTCTGCTGTTTGGCTCCGCTTTAATGAACTGAATAGAACATGTTACAATGAACCATTTGTTTATAGGACATCGCAGTTTAAGAGGACCCTCCCACGTTGATTCTCCATCACTCAAAACAATCGTTGCATAACCATTCGACATATAGAGACATAAAGCGAATTTGTCGGAGTCATGGATTGAGAAAACAACTGTGTCTGTTACTGTCGTTGTGCAGTACATCCATATGGAGAAAGAAAAGTCTTTAAATTGATCAGCGTTAAAGCCTCTGATGTAAGGAGCGGAGTTCTTCGAGATAACAAATCCACAAGGAGGCTGATCCAAAGCATCAGTGATCATTTCATTCAAGAACTTAAGGACTTTCTCCTGATATCGCGGGAAGTACTTATCCTTGATTGGAATCAATAGAGAAATGAATCTGTTGACAACAGCAGCTGAAGAAACAGAAGAAGAAATCTTCTTAATGACAGAGATGCAAAGATCGATTAAAAGGTCTGATTCAGAGTGTTTTATAATATCAATGATCTGCAAATCGATGCCATTGTTGTGGAACATGTAGCGCGTTGATTGGTACTTCTGGCAAATGATGTCAATCAGGCAAACAACGTAATTTAAGTTTCTCGGATTTTTCGTTGTTCTGAGAATAATTCCGAAGAATTTTGGTTGTTTGACTTGAAATACAGCTTTGAGGGTGATCAAAGGTTTTCCTGCACAAACACAGAGTAAATCGTGAATAATAAACCAAGGAATATCGTTATCGAAAGTTTGTTCCAAATATTGTTCGATTTTGCGGAAAATTTGCTGTGAATAAATGAGATTGTCTGACCCTATGGCAAGAAGATTGAATATCAGATGTATGAAAGCAGTTGAATCCTCTTTAGTACAGTTGATTGGCAAGTTTTGAAGAATTCTGAAAATATTTTCTTTGAAGATGTCCACAATGCCTGGATTTATGCGCATAATTGATATAAGGAACTTAATGTACTCATTTGCATCGTGAATTCTGTCCTGATCAATAGGAAGGAAAAAGAATTTAATTAATTGTTGTGATATGTTCATGTTATATAGATCATTGGAATTGCTTCGGAGATTGTTCATGTACTTTACCTCTAAATTGAGAACTCTCTGTAATAATAAGGGTTCGTGCAATAAAGAAGAAATAAACATGTAAAACTGTGCGAAACGGAAGTACTCATCCATAACATGATCATTTTCTAGTATACATTCGAGAAAATCAAAATAATCGTAGAGATAAAATTGATATAATTGTTTGTCTTCGAGTTTTGAGAGAACATCCCAAATCCAAATGATCAAATTGAACATTCCCATCTTCTTTGCATCACTTATTATGATCTGACGTGTTGAAACACGGTAAATCACATCGAATAATAAATGTATCGATCTTTTATTGAGATTTTTGAGCTCTGAGAGTATTGTATTTGGTTCGGCGAAGAATAATATGGTGTATATTTCGTTTTTCAACAGACTAATAATTTCATATTTTTCTGGTTCCAGAGAGTCCATGCAAGATGAGAAAATCATTGATTTTAGAAGTGTTGGAATAGCATCCGATGCAATCAATGGATCTTTCACAGATTTTAAGACTTGGGTGAAAACAATCAAGTTTGTGAGTGTGTATGGATCTGAATATTCGGATTTTACCAATTTAATGATTGTTTTGAGTACAAATTTGTTACTTAGATCAACATGCGCATTTGTAATTGCTGTGATATTATGAATTAACTGCAAAAGATCTGAATCCAGCAAATCCTGCAATTTCAGGGTCGGCTTGTTATGATTAGCATAGATTTTATAGTTTTTCTCCTCGGCCACAAATTGTCTAAAATCACATACTTGAATTGGCTTCGTTTTCTCGATGGCATTGATTATTTTTGTCGTAGAAGCATCCAAAACGCTGTCGAAATTGATCATGCTAAAATACTGCAAAATCGAGTGTAATAAAGGAACAACTGAAATCTGGAATTCAAGAATTTGCGTGCTGAGAATATTGACTAAAACGTCGATTTCCATCATTGATATTTTATCGTGAAAGTGTTCTATTGTTATTTTGACAACATTAAACATTGAACTTGAAACATTTGTGCTGTAGGATAATGATATCTGGAACATTTTAATGACAATGTGATACAACAAAGGATGTAATTCTGTGCAATCTGATATAAATTGAAATAATGGAGAAAGTAATTGATGAAATTCGGATTGCGTGCAAGTTTCAGGTATCATATTATATAAATCGATGAATGCATTGACTGCATATTGTTTAAAGTCTTCATTCGAAGTATATTTCATAATTAATCGCAGATTTTCAAGTAAAACTGGTATTTCATTCGTGATAAATTCACCCTTGTGAAAAGATATGTATTGATTGAATATCAAAATCGGAATATAATTGGGCGATTTCGGTAATTGAATTATAAAATTCGCTAAAATTTCAGTAAGAAGTTCAATATTGAACGAAAACTGATACTCGCTGCCTTGCATTGCCTTTTTCATGTTATATTTCTGCAATATCAGATTGATTAATTGCGAATTTTGTTCTTTCGAGAGAACCGGAAACGATTTCGGTGGATTATGGTTCTTCACAGTGTCAGGAAGTCTGTCGTACTCCAATCCTTCCACTATTGTTAAGGAAAGAATCGATGATACCAACTTCGATTTTTCCATCTTTTTGGAGTTTTGATTTGGATTTTACAAAATTTTTACACATTGACCTTCCATTTTATAATGAATTAAAATCAAGTTAAATTTTTCTCAAATTATTTTTAAAATTAAAAAAAAATCTTTTTGTAACATGCTATATAGCTCTATGTGTATTTATTTTTCATATTTGTGGCTCATGAATTTGATATTTTAAAAAAATATTTAAAATTAAATAAACTATAAATATATCATTTATATAATCTCGAGTTCCCCTAGTTTCTGTTCTTATCTTGTCAACAGTCAAATCAACAATATTAAAAAATACATTTTGAAAATAATCAAAACATATTAGTATGTTAATAGCGTTTGATAATGCTAACATGAATTCGATGATAAAAAATAAATAAAAACATAAAATATAAATACAAAACATTGTATATTGGATAGTAAATCTGCTACATAAAGTTGCTTTGCTCATTGGCTCAAAAATTGCGTGTAAACACTAATTTCAGCCTCTAGACGTAATTTATGAGCATGATCCTGCGGTGAAAGTATAGACTTCTTGGCATACTTTTGTAGTTCTTTCTCTGCTTCTTTCTTTTTGTTTGTAATAATAACAAAATTTTTTTGTTGATCGGGATGAACATGTGGTGGTTTTGAAAATATCTTCTTTTTCTGTGGTGGCTTCGCAATGACTTCGTATTCTTCGTATTCAGAGCCTAACCTGCATTTTCTTGTTGTGACATAGAAAGGCGTTACGTGAAGTGACTTCAAATCGAGAGATTCCACGAACTCTTTGAATTCACTTGACTTTGCCGCCTGCATTTTGTCGACAAGTTTGTTCCTTGTTTCCATCAAACTTGATATTTCTTCTAATTTCTGCATATCTGCCGTATCTTTCCTGGATCTGACTTCTATGATCTTCGCATCCATCGATGAAAGCTGTGTGATAGCGTCATCTGCCGATGCAACATCGATTTCTTCCTCTTCCATGAATCTGACATTTTGTCATGTAAAAAAATAGTAATGGATGAAATTATACAGAAAAAAAGGACTACTAACACTTGCAAATTGAAAATGAGCTTCCAAAATTTGCGTATAAGTTTATATAGCCTTATATATGCTATATTATAAACGGTGATAAAAAATAAATTTCTAAATCGTCTCAAAAATTGAATTTTGTAAAAATCATTATGATTTTCGAAAAAGTGAAAGGTATGTCCTGAATTCCATGCCCAGTGTGCTCAGGTGTGGGTATTTTAAAATTCATTTTCTATGTTTGTCTTGAGTTTTTGGCGTAAAAATCAACTCTTTTGAAAATTCTAATTCAGCCAAACGAATTGACTATATCTATAGGTTGCATATTTCTTATTATCTTGCATTTCAAAAAATTGTTTACGATCTAGGCTCTTGAAGGGATTTTACAGCATTTTACTAACTAGGATACGCTGCTTGTACTTAGAAAAACTGCTGAAGACCATAAAATCACTCAAAAATCTCACATTTTTGCAATTCTGATGTATTTTTACAGAAACATCTAGATTTCGATTCAATACTCCATGTTCTATACAGGCCTGGACAATATGAATTGAAATATAGTTTACTATAGTCATTATTAGAGATAGATAAAATTTAAATTGAATTTTCAAACCCTTAGATTTGATTAATTAGAATAGATACAGCATTCTGCACATGCGTAGATCAATATATATGTATATAATTTTCATCCCCTAAATATTGGATGCATCCACTATTTAAATACAGTGTGGTCCACCAGGTGTATCAGAGGTTGATTTTCAGAACTTATTTAGCCTGTGCGCACTATCAATTATACGCACCATACAAAAAATTCAGTGAGTTTTAAAATTGAATACGCACTATGGAATATTGATAGGAAAGTAATATATTTTATGACTGATTCTATGGCAAGAGCTATTACGAAGTATATTTACCGTTTAATGAAACTTCCATTTTAACTTTGTCTGCCTATAATAAAAAATATTTTTATTTTACAAATTGCAAGTGTGTAACGGTTTTGCGTACGTTTAAAAATACACCATTGGAAAATGCGTAAGTGCCGCATCCTTAAATACAACTATTGACAGTATATATTATTCAAAATAAAAAAGATCAAGTAGTAATGCCCATTAATGAGAAATTCATCACATACTTAAATTTCCATAGGGTAGCTTAAAAGTGATATATTTCTGTATGTTCTCCCAATATTAAATAACTTAATGAAATTGATGACTTGACAAGGAAAAAAATTGTCATGTAAATACCGATATGTCATCCAAAAAAGGACCACAAAATATACACCAATTGGTGGAGTATGCTATAGAAAACACGATGAAATCGATGAATTCCTAAGAATTAAGAATGTTGTTCAAATTTGAGAGGAAGCAACAAATTACACAGAAATTTTCTAAAGATAGTTTTATGTGATAAATAGGCTTAAAAATTGATGGAATAGCTAAATATCGAGTTGGCCAAATTTGAGAGGATTCACAATAGAATTGAGAGAGAAACAAAAAATCAGATTTCTGAATGTCTGCTTCTTCTCTCAGCCTCAAACTGTCAGCAATATTGATGGTGTCAGGAGCATCATCGTTAACACCAATCAGCAGCTTTCTATTCTCAAGGACTTTAGAAATGCAGAATGCAAAATCATATACAAGATGAAGATCCTCGTCGAATCACTCATTTTCAAACAGTACTCGATGATCGATGGCGATATCATTTATCTTGTTGCACCAAAGAAAGATACAAACTCAATTAGAGATCTCGAAAGAGAGAAACTCCGTTTAATAGACTTAAAGCTCAATGCAATTGATGGATCTAGCAGAAGGGCTCAAAAGTTTGTCTGCAACAAAATAAATTATATTCAGTCAATGGAGAAATCCATTGAACAAGACAAATCTTACTAGATTCTCAACAAGATAAATCAGAATCACCCATCCAATACAGAGTTGCCAAGGTTTTGTACCATCTAATTTCTTTCTATTTCTTTTTGTTTGTTTGGATTTAAATTTTGTTTGTAATATTAGTTGTTTGAAATATAATATGCTATTTATCTATAAAACTAATTTGTAGCAAAATAATTCATCCTAACATATACTTTATACTTTGAAAACGAAAATATATTTGAATTTAAAAATAATTTAGTTATAAGTGAGCCTACACTTTGCAATCATATATTAATTCGAGGTTTATGCACATATGAATGTGACCAGCATGTATAAATCGAATTGATAAATCCAATAATGCATAGTTGGAATAATAGCCTGACATGTCGACAGCTAGATGCAGTATCAACATGCAGTTGTTTTGCATGTATTTATGATACCAGAATCTGTATTTATAAAATTGACATATAAAGTATTTTTTGACACGTAATTCGTCAAAAAATGGAAGAAGAGATTTATATGCCAGCGAAATCTTTGGAGGAAGCAGAAAGACTTTTCAATGAAGCACTGGATGATGAAGATTTCAAAAGAGCAGGATTTTATCGAGCAGAATTTAACGAATTCAAGAACTACAACGAAGTCCTCCAAAATGCAAAGAATGTCCACACATATATAGAAGATACGAATGCCATAGACAACCAGATGACTATGATGCAGAATAAAGTCGAAGAAAATCTGCAGAAAACGAGAGAAGGAATTATTTCAAGATATAACAAGAAATTCCTCGAAATCAAAGCGAGACAAAAGCAGGAACTCATCGATCTTCTCAACACATGGACATCTGAACGCGAAAAATACACAAACGACAATCTTGAAGAATATAAACGAACGATTGAAACCGCGAAGATACTCGTTAGACAGTCGAAAATCAAAGAGGCAATAGCGATGCGTGATAAAGCGCGTGAATTGAAGAACAGATCCTATACAACAAACAAAGTTGTTTTTGATCAAAAATACGAAAAGTTATGTCTCGCTTTGGAAGTTCGTCATCGTGCAGAATTGGACCAATTCATGGAACTCAGGAGAGAAGACCTCCAAAAGATCGTATTGATGATTGATAATGCATATGTCGAAAAAGACAGACAATTTATGCTTGAAAACTCTACAGCAGTCATAAATGCAGCAGGAAAGTACACACTCATCAATCCTGTTCCTCAATCTCTTAACATGCAAACTGTTAACTATCAAAAAGATGTCATTTACATCCCAAAGCCCCAGAATAGCCCATAACTTCAATAATCATTACTTAATAATTTTCTGAATTTTCAAAATGTTCACAAAAACGGAAAACATCATTAGAATATAATACACATATTAGACCGTATCGAATTTCCGTGCTTCCAAATGCTCAAATCAAAATATTTTTTTTTACAAAATTATTTTCAAAACTTATAATTCTTGATAATCATCATGTGCACCAAGCACTGTATTACAAAATATGATGCACATCTTAAAGCCTATAAATAGAATGGCTATGTATCATTGTTTCACTTAAATTTAAACAAAAGAGATTTTATCATCAGATTTAACGTGGCATCGACATCATTCTCATTGCCTAATCCAAAACCACCATTGTATAGAATATTAACATTATAGATTGAGCTTAAATAAAGATAATTATGTTTTTTAACGTAAATACAATGTTTTCTCTTATGAAATGTCTTAATAATCAGTAGTAATGTTAATTTTTCAATTATTCAAAATCATAAAAAAATTAAATGGATTTTGCGCCAAATGCTGAACCAGAAAATTTTGTTGAGCCTGGAGATCCATACTTCAAAAAGATAAAAAAGTTGATAATGTATCGAAATTGTTACAAAGATCTCGAAGAAAAGCTTTTACAAGCACAAAGTCAAATATTTCGACTTAAATCTAAACGATATGACGAATTTAACCAACTCAAAACAGACTATGAGCTCTTAGTACAAGAAAATCAACAGCTAAGACAACAAATATCCAATAATCAAAATAACGAATTATCAAATAAATCATATTCTCCTCAAAGCAAATATGAAGAGATGCACAAATCAATAGAAGAATCGGTTGCATCGCATGTCGAATCTTCATTTACGGAAGAAGAAAATAACGATTTCGAATCAATGTATTTTGACCTACAGAACCAGTTCACAGAGTTACAGGAAGAGTACTCAAACCTTTCAACTCAGTTTGTGGATGTAACAAACAACTTGAAGCAATCTAATGAAACAAATGATAGATTAAGCGCGGAATTGGAACATCACGATAACCAAATTTCATATCTCAAACAGAATTTAGCAGATAAAAAGCGACAAATCAAGATTTTAAAGAACCTTCAGAAAGATGATGCAATTAATTTAGCAGAAATTGAACTTATCAAATCAAAGAATACAAATATCAATAAAGCGTTACTTGAACTCGCTGCTAAGACAGATGGCGAAGCTCAATTACACGAAAACACAGTTAAAACTTACAATAAACGAATCAAGGAACTCAAAAACGAAAATCAATCCTTGAAAGAAAAACATGAAATTACTCAGCGAAAACTTCAACATTATATCGATTTGAATGACTCCTTGAAGTCCGACAATGTCAAGCTTTCAGGGCGAATATCGCAATTGCTCGCAGATAGGAAACATACTGTTTATGAAGTCGTTTTCGAGAAAGATGAAAAATCATTAAAAAATTTATACGAAGAAAACTCAAATCTCAACAAAACAATACAGAACATATCCAATGAAAAGAAGAAAATGTTCACAGACATAAGAACACTGATTCTTTCTCAGTTCAGGAATATCCAATTTGATATGTCATGGGAAGAATTGGTTGCGTTTTTAGCATCGAAATTAAATGACTTGAGATTGATCTCTTCGGACAGAGATTTGCTACTGGAAAGATTTGCTAAATCAAGTAAAGCATCAACAGCAATAGAAAACAACTTCAACGCATACAAAGAAGCATTAGATTCTCAGTTAGCTCACAAAAAACAGCTTCTGACATCAGCAAACGAAAAATTACAAGAATATGCTTTAAACAAACCAATCAGAGACTTTCATACGGCGATTTCCTGCATTGCAACACAGCAATATAGAAATTTGAAGACAAATGTCGAAAAGCTTTTGAATGTTATCGATGGAAGTGGAGAAAATGAAATATCATTACGTGCTGTGATTATTTTCTCAGTTGTAATAAATAGGATCAGAAGCAAACAGAAAACTGAATTCGATCCATTAAAAATATTAACATTTGCTCTTCCTCCAACAAAGTATACTATTATTGACAGAATCAACAATTGCATAGATGAAGTCAAGAAGAATGATTCAATCATTAAAGAATCAATAAATGACTTGAGTGAACAGCTTAAATCTAATGAAAAAGAGCTCAAAGAAATCTCATCACGAAATCAAGGATATCAAAACGATATTTCAAACTTTGTAAGAAGAATCACAGAGCTTGAAAAAGTTAATGAAAAGATGGTTCCAAGGACAGACTATGATATTGTGAATGATAGATATGAAAGGGAAAAATCTAAGAATCAGCAAATCTTTGCTTTTAGTGAAAAGCAACATTTGAGATTTAAAGAGTTAAAATCTAAATACAATGAAATTCGTCACAAAAATCATGAACTGCAGCATCAGATATCCAAAATGGCAACAGCAGTGAATCAAATTCAAGAAAATGAACTTATTAAAATCACAAATCAACCAAAAAGGAAATTCTTTTTGAATGATAAGCCGCAAAGCAATATTGACTTGAAATCAATGACAATGATGAGTGTTAATGACTTCAAATCTGATCTTCAATCAATGAAGAAATCAATTTCATCGCCAACCAAATAATACTCAAATTATCACTAATTAAGATGATTTTCCAAGTTTAGTTATATAGAAAAAGGTCTCTCAAAAAATGAATTCAATTTTTTCTGACAGTTTTGAAGCGAAAAAATTTCAGTTCATTTCTTCATGTTGGGAGAGATTTAAGATGCTCAAGACAGCAAAATCATCCTAAAGGAGACGAATGTTGTCGGAAAAATCAATCATTCCTTTGCTACAATCAAAACGGAACAAATTTTCAGATCTGAAGCTGAAACACAAGAACTATCATTATTTGTTCGTGGTGGACTCGACCTTATTGTATATAATATCAAAACCATTGTTGGTGATCGCCAACTAAACTTTGTTGTATGCGAAATGGAAGAAGCAAAAGTATCGTATGAAAAAGCTGTTTCTAAAGCAATCACATCAGGTTACTCAGAGAAATGCAGTTCAGAAACAATATCTTTGAAGTTAGGATGTGTTCATAAAGACTCAGAAATCAAAATTTACTTTGAATCATCATTTGTTGCTTTCTCACCAAATTTCAAGACTTTTTCATTCTTGATTCCTTATTCCGATAAGTTTTTAGGTTTATTGTTCAGTTTTGATATTGATTATAAATTTTATTCAAAATTGAAGAATATAACATTCTCAGATAAATGCAAATGAAACAGAAGTGATGATACAACAGGAAAAATCACTTATAAAGGAAAATTAAATCCAAGACCTGAAATTTCATTCCACATGAAGCACAAACATACAAATCTCGCAGTAAGGATAAGCTCAGATGATAAGAATATAAAGGCAGCGTCAATGTATCCAAAAATCGAACAGAAAAGTTCCAAAAATGAAATCATTATTTTGATCGATTGTTCAGGTTCAATGAGTGGAACTTCAATGAGTGTTGCACGCGATACATTGCAAATCTTCTTAAGATCATTGCCAAAAGGAAGTTACTTCAACATCCTGAGATTTGGTACAAATTGAAACAATGTTCGATGAATCTATTGAATTCAATATCGAGAAACATTCAAATTTGCATTAGAACGCGTCATTTCAATGGAAGCCAATTTAGATGGAACAAATCTTTTAAGTCCATTGAGCTATGTACTGTCATCACCAGCAAAAGCAGGATTTGTCAGACAGATATTTGTTCTTACTGATGGCGATGTCGAAGAAGCAGCAGAAATATTGAGTATTGCTGAGAAGAACAAATCAAATACAAGAATTTTCAGCATTGGAATAGGCGAATACATCTGTAAATCATTTATCATAGACATTGCTGCATATTCCGGAGGACTTTCAGAATTTGTTCCTTCAGGAGATGAAATAATGACGAAAGTATTATCAATGTTGAATAATTCTTTGAATGTTGCAGTTGTCAATTCAGAAATTCACATTGATTACACAGAATTATTCACAACAGCTCCATCTCAGATCCCTCCAATATTCAATCATTCATTGACTCATTTTTACATCAAGATCAAGAAAGATATTTTAACAAAGTCTATTTTATTGAGTGGACTGATTGGGGATGAATCTTTTGATGCAGTAATCGAAGTTCATGAAACTAATGACAATATTGGATTAGACAAGCAATTCTATTTCAACAATATTCGCGACATGGAGCTTATGATTGATGCTGAAACTCAGAAACATAAAATCATTGTTGAATCTTTGAAATATGAAATTGTTTCTCGGTTTACTGCAATGTGGACAGTTGACAGTCATGATTTAAATTCAGCCCAAAACCCAATCAATAGAAGGCAGGCCAATCAAATTCGACTTTCTGGCCATAAAGTTGTTACACATTTTAATCAATGGGAATATGATCCAACGATAGAAGATAGTTTTCCATGCGAATATATGCCAACATGCTTCGACAATTGTAATTACAGCAAAGCAATATGCTCTCATGTCCCTGTTCCTGAGAAAAAGGAGAAAAAAGGTTTCTGGTCAAAATTATTTTCAAGAAAAAAGAAAAATGAAATTGTTGAAAAATAAGTTTTCAATGGCCAATCTCATTTCTCTTCAGGATTTTGATGGAAACTGGAATAGCATTGAAGAGATAAAACAGTTCATTTCAGAATCAGTGAAGTTTGATTACAGAGATGAAAAGGTTAACGCAACAATTCTTGCACTTGCAATTCTTATTCTCAAAGAAAGCAATCGCACTGACTCATGGAAAATGATAAAGGATAAGGCAATGGGTTATCTCAATATGATCAAAAAGAACAATGATTGGGATTCAATGATACAACATGTTGTGAATTTGTTATCATAAATTTATTATTTATTTAAGGGGTGACTAACATGAAAAGTGACATCTGAGAATAATGATTTTCAACATCATATTGAATGCAAAGTGTTTGTTAAAATCCTTAACTGTAATAATATAGTAAAAATAATGTAATAACTATTTATTAATATCATAACTTTTTCAGATGAGCATAGTTGAAAATATAATTCAATAGTTTACATTTCATAAACTATTTTCTACAAATGAGCAATCAAAACAAAATGAAATGTCGATCATTACATTGAAGAATGAATATATTAATAGAAAGAATGAGTTGCAATGTTCTGCAGTATTCACTGTCATATCTAAAAAAGAACGATTATCATTGAAAAGAAAGTCTTTTGGGATTTTTTAATAATCTTGAAAATGCATTCATAAATCTCTTAGGAAACAGAATGCATTTAAATGCATCATCTACAGATCCTACATTTTCAAATAAATAACTGAATCTTATCGATGTTTTCCTTTTGACATTTGACATGTAAATTGACATCAATTTGTCACGTAAAATTGAAAAATATGACATAACAACGATGTAATTTTGATTTCTGTCATGTAAAAAGTAACGATAGAAAAATACAGTATGTAAAATCCCAAATTTGCTGTTTTAGAATACCCCATAACATAAAAACCCTACTTTTGATAATTTTAAGGTAAAATGTGAATTTCTTATTCAAATTCCACACCCAAAATCGCTAAAAACATCAAATCCATGGACAATAAACCACAGAGAGGCCATTTTTGATGTCGATAAATGATAACGGAGAATTCATCCTCCTATTTACATTTTTCCCAGAAAACAACAAAAAACGATGAATTTTAAGGATAGTGATAAAAAGTGACAATGCCTTTTCTGAATGAATGCGGAGAAGACGTCTGAAGGCAATTACGTTATTACGGGCCTTGGGCTTTACAGTGTATTCTCCGGTAATGCTTCCCTTGTCCACGTTGACCTTCATGGCATTTTTCCGCAAATTCCATCTTACACCTTCCACTATTGCTCAAATCTTCAGTGAATAACACTTCTGGACACAATAGTGAAGATTGGTGCTTACGCTTTTTGTAATTGCACAAGTTTACAATCAATCGAAATTCCAGATAGCGTTGAAAGAATCAAAGAATTCGCTTTTTATAATTGCCAAAACATGGAGATTCGAAGTTTACCTAGTTCGATACATTACATTGGTGATTTAGCATTTTATAAATGCGAAAAATTGGGAATTTTGAATTCCCTGACACAATTCTTAATCTTGGATGCTATGCATTTTCGCACTGTAAAACTATTGAATCTTTTGCTCATTCTTCTATTACATCAATTACATTAAATGACAAAATAACAACAATAAATGCAGGAACATTTGAAAGATGCGAACGACTGGAATCAATAGATCTCACATACATCGCAGATGTTCTCGATCATGCTTTTGAAGAATGTCCGATGCTAGCAACATTTAGATTCTCATCTAGACTCAGAAGAATTGTGAATGAGGTATTTTCCAGCTGCAGTGGTTTACAAACATGTCCAAATATACCAGATGCTGTAATAATTGATGGACCGCATTTTCTAAATCCGTGCTCTGAACATCTTCTCTTACAGGGTCTATTTGATGTAAAGGAAACGTTTTTTAAAGCAAGAACAAATATTACTGAAATAATAATTTCCCCAACTCTAAACTATTTTGATGATTCCTCAATAACGTTATTACCAAACCTGCAGATTGTAGAAATTGTTCGTTATTATCTGAAATATCGATTAGCGATACAATTGTTTATGATTACGCCTTTTCAAATTGTACAAATGTTGTTAATTTTTGGTTAGACCAAAGCACGAAATTCCATCAAAATGCATTTGATTTTCCACTGAAACTTAGGATCTATACATTAGATAATTATTCAGTTGATGGTGAATTCTATTCTATTTTAAACCATTATGGTGGAATAATAACAGTTTCTTGTTTCTACAAACTGGAAAAATATTGCAATGTCAGCGTTATAAGAGATTGCAAATATGAATCCATTGGATATAGAATGTATCATTACGAAATGACACGGAATTGGAATATGCTTATGAATGCACTTGCAAGTCGGTGGTTTTAAAATAATAATATAAATTAATTTTATTATATTTATACATGAATATTAAAGAAAATGCAAATATTGATAGGTTAAATGTTATAAAGCTTTTTTTTTCAACGAAAAAAGATCAAAATTTCAATTTTGTTTTCATTTGGCAAAACATACAAACAAATAGTTATACTAACTTAAAAGAAGGCCATTGGTTCAGTTGGTGTCTCTTCAATCCAATCCAAGAATTTCAAAGTATCATCTTGTTCGATTTCATTAGAAGGATACTCTTTGAATATCGGCTTTTGCTGAGGCTGAGGTATTTCCGGCGTTTCTTTCTTTACTTCTGTCTTTGGAAGCATAACTTTTTGGAAAGAGAGGTCTGATAAATATTTCTTCGAGATAAGCTGATATCTATATTTACACTGCAAATCCGATCTTCCTTTAACTGCGTCAGCAATTTTTGTCCAAGATTTATCACCAAATTGAATAACTGCGTGAATTAGTTTCAAATCTTCGAAATGATTCCACAGAGTCTTATTTATAGTCGGGTTAAGTGATCTCGACCATCTTTGACCACATTGACATCTATTTCTTCCATTTCCAACGAATTGTGAAACTTTGGACCATTCAGAAGTTCCGTACTTGTGAACGGCAGCTATCAAACGCTGATCTTCGTATTGAGACCAAGAGTTTGCTTTGACTTGATTATCTTTATCGAAAGGAATCGGATCTTCAGAGACGTTCATGAATATTAGAAGTTTGTCGATGGATTTGCAACTGCCACATGTCGCAATCGCTTGCTGACACGCTATATCGTATGGAATTGCTCCTGTGATGAAATTAAACAGAATTTTCTGCATCTGGGGGAGAGACTCAGGATGAACCTTCTCAAGAAGACGGTCATAGACGACTCCTGTCATTTGAAAATGATTCATTTTTAGAAAACTAAAAAGTGCCATAATCAATATAAAAGTGACAATTCCTGAAAAATTTTTATAATGTTTTTAGACTCAAAATCAGTCATAATTCTTGTTTCTAATAACCAATTTTCTCAGTTTGTTTTTTCCTAATGAGAATCACATTGAAAAGCAATTTTATTCATAAGATCAATAATAACATCACAAATAGTGTTGTTTTAGAAAAGAAAAATCATAAAAATGAGGAAATTTAGGGAAAGAAAAGGAGATTTTAAAAAACATGGTAAAGAACAATAAAACTAAACAATAATATAATAATATATTCGTATATAAAACGCTCAATAATATTATATTTTTTTTTGACCGGTAATAACTACATTTGACTAATGATCTGTTATGCCTCAGATCATTGACTCATAGCATTCTTCATCTGATGAATTATATTCATCAGCATCTGAGAATGCTTCGTACATATACCTGATATTGATGATATTGAGCGCCTGTGCTTCACCACTGTCATCATTGTCGTCACTTATCACTGTGTGAAGTTTCAACAAATCGCAATACTCATTACACAATGACATTGTAGAAAAATAATTTTTTGTGGGAGATTTTTGTTTGAGCTTTTTTGTCTCAAAAATCTTGATCTATAACATACCTCATATCTATATCTATCGTTTATTTGTTAATAACGAAAATAATAATTAAAAATCTTATGGCTTAATATGAAGTTATAGAAAAACTGGGTAAATATGAGATTCAGTGGAATATTAAAACTTTTTATATCTTTCTGAAAATTTGTGAATGTTCTCAGAAAAAATAAAAATAACCTTTATAACGATAATTCATTGATTGCTTTATAATTTGCTTAATCATCGCATGAAAGCGCCGTTTTCTTGAATGATTTTTCATGATTTTCTGTTATCGGATTGTTCTTCAAATTCTTGCGTATTTTCGAAAATGGCTTTAACTGCGAACTACAGAGGTATTTTAATGAAGATTGGTCAGTGTTATATTCTCAATTTTTTGTTATTTTATGCAAATTTTGTTAATTTTACATTTTAACATTTGTTTTTCAGCATTTACCTTAATAAAACATTATCATCTTTGTTAAGAAAACAAATATCATGTTTAAATTGATAAAATTAATATACATCATTTTGTCATCTAAAATGCTCAAAGAAATATTTAATTTTTGAATGATCTCTACATAAATATTATTATAACTTTCTATTTATAATTGAATGCTAAACTAATTTATATATTATCTTCTATTTTTGATGTCTTGACTTTTTAATTTTACCTTGTTTTATAATTTAAGGATAAGTTCAGACAAATAACAATCTCTACATGAAATTTGTATTCTAAATATCAATTGTTGGCTCTTGTTTATAAGATTTTGAAAAATGTTAAAATATTTTGAAATTAACAAATTCAAATCATCATAAATCAACATAGAATCGATTTGAATCTAATATTTTATGGTTTTAATCAACAAAAAAGCAAATAACACAGCAAAATAAATGAAATAACCACTGTTGTCCATTATCAAGATTCGCTTGTCGTCAAAGCCTTGATTGCCTGTTTTGTTCTCGCAATCGATACATTACTTGAAGAATATGTCTTTCTGTGATATCTAATCGGCTCATATCTGCACCTAGCTTGAGCAGAAGATTTTTAATGTTGTGATATCCATTTCTCAATGGTATTCGGAGTGGAAAAGCTTCTTCTTCGATGTAAAACCCATCCTGAATAAATCTATTTGCAACAACATTGATGTCTCCGCCTTTTTCATGAAGGAACTTAAGTGCTGGAGCGTTGCATTCTTCAGTTGCAACGATTATTGGTGTTCTGTTATCATTAAGCTTCAAGTTGACAATAGGACCTGCTTCAATGAGAATTTTCAGCATTGTGGTGCTCATTGATACCTCAACTGCGCACGTTAACGCTGACTTGCCCATGTGGACTTGATTAACATCAACTCCTTTCTTAATAAGATATTTCATGATATCAGTTGCATTACTGCCAACGGCAATTTGAAGTGGTATTGCTGTATTGTCTTCACCTGTTGGATCTAACGTAGAATTAAGAATGACATCTGCTCCTTTTGCAACAAGGTATTCGACTAAATTTAATTGATTCATTTCGCATGCAATGGAAACAGGAGAAAAGAGAGACCTCCATGCAGAGCCAAATCTGTGGATTCTTAGGTTAACATCGAATCCATTTTCGATATGCTTTAAGTTCATCCAACATGTCATAGCATACATAATAATAAGGAGTATTTGGCTCAAACACGGTGAGAGTGTCGGGATTTGGATCACCAGCGATATGTCCGTTTCTGAGAGCTCCTGTTTTGTGAAGTGAATATATGAATTCATCTTCAAATCGCATCAGATTAGATCTTTGTTTATTGTATAGCTTCAATAAGTCCATTGCCACCTTCATAGTTTTGCCACGAAATCGTGTTACACTATTTAAGGTGTATAAAATGAATCCTGGTGAAATTTTTGGTGAACTATTTATAAAATCTAAAACTTCATTCATATTCTCTGAGTTCAAATTCCATAATTTCTCTTCGACCAAATAAAGCGTTTTTAGTTCATCAGGAATAACAACATAAGCGATTTTCTTCACAGCCCATTTTTCATTCATAATAATGTTCTTTACACGTCAAAATCACAAAATAGAACTTTACACGACATATACTCTTAACATGTTAAGAGTCAACATTTTGATATCACTCCTATCAGTGTCTGGGACATATTCTATGACACTTCTTACTCAGGAAATGCTTATTATAACCTCATAAACGCATGAATATCGACAAAGAACTCTTACAGGGGGTGTGCAAACTTCATAATAGGCGGTTTTTTGAATGTGGTTCATCAAAAATTGAATGAGACCATTCAATTTGAATGCAAACAGACCTTTTCAATCTCTGGAAATACGACGATTATTTGGATTTTCTAGGAATTAGTTCATAAATTGAATACTCCTGGAAATAGGAAATCCTGGAACGAAATTATACAAAAACGCGTTTATTTATTTTTTTGCTGAAAGATATTTTCTGTATCCGAAAATTTTCGTAACTTCCCTCCAGACCTCGACTTATTTTCCAAATGCGCAAGTATAATCCTGCAAATTTATAGAGAATATTTGTGATGAAACAAAAAATGGCAGAAATGGAAATGAAGCCGATTGGTCAGCATACTTCGGGGCATCACAGTACACAAAGAAATATGAAGTCACATCTGCTTTTAAGGCTTCGCCAGGCAGTTTTTATGTTGCATCATGTGACTTCATACGACAAACTGAATATGCCGCTGTTAGAATTGGTGCCTCATTAGCACAAGACAACCTCCTAATTGAAGACACATCTTTTTCTGAGTGTTCTTCAACAGGAAGCTATGGAAATGGTGGGTCTTCATATTTTAGAAGCAGTGGAAGCTTCGTTCATGATAGAGTCTGTTATTCAAAATCAGTAAAAGATTCAGGAAACGATATAACGTTCTATGTTAATGTTCCAGATACAGAAACCATAAAGCTATTTATTAATCTAACAAAGATTGCCGATTGTGGAATAAGTACATCAACTGGTTTTTGTATATTCTGCATCCAAACAGGGCCTGAATATTCATGAAATTTTAATATTACAAACAATAAATGTCAATATTATTCTGGTTATATTCATAATAGTGGAAACTCCAATGTATGTTCTTTGGATATTGGTGAGAAAGGAGCCATAAAATGCTTCCTGAAAATTTTTAAACTTGATTCTAAGGAACTGAACATGTATCATCCTGGATTATTTTCACGATGAAATACAAGAATAAAGTTGTTTGTAACTGTATCGAGTGAAATTTTGGTGAAGATAAATGTAAGTTGGTATATGAGATCGATTTTTGGAATTTTTCATTTTTTGATGATTTTTCTCAAGATTTCTTCATTTTGTTTTTGTGCTTCCTATATGGAATATTTGAAGAACATATTATTTAGCTTTTGGCCTCTCTTAATGATATTTACGAAATGCTCTAAGTATGTATTGGATCAAAGCAAAGATCTCGAATAGGTTCATGAAAAGAAACACTGATAATAACGTTCGCATAGTAAATGAATATTCTCCTTATCATAAATATTCGGGAGAGTTTTTACTGTAGAAATAGATTCCATTGCTTCTTAATATCAATGCATCCTGTGTACTGAAGTTGCCTGAGATTTGTGCGAGAGATTCTAAACTAATCTCACCTGCCGCACCCTGATCAATGAATTGCTTCAAAGCAATATAAACTGTGCGGTCCAAGTTAAATTTAACTTCAGCACCGAATAAGTTCCTGATAGCGAAGGCAGCAGCTGTGGATGTCTCTTCTTCTGTAGTTTCTTGCTTTATTGCTCTTTTAAGTGAGAAAGAAAGAAGAAAAATTCCAATCATTTGAAAATGAGAAAAAAGTGATGGCAGTTTTCAAAAAACTAAATCAATTTTCTTCATGAAATATTGATTTATGCATCATGTCATACATAGTTAATTCAAAAAGTTTCATTTTTGTTGTTAAAACAATATAAAATAATGTGCAGACCATAATATTTTTTGTAAAGTTTTAATCAAAAAGTGAAATTTCTTTACATAAACTTTAAATTCTTTTATTTTTTGTTATATTTTGGATCGCCATATGATAAAATCCATGAAATTTGATTGTTTTTTGATTTTGAATTTTTAGATATTCAAATCAAATATTATTGTTGATTTCGAATCCATATCAGATGTAGATCCAAAATATAGCGTTGGTTTTGATGGGACTGGGACAAAATAGAACAACGTGCTTTTCTGACATGTAACTTATTTTTGACATGTAAAGTTAGGATGTCAAAATAAAGGAAAGTGACGTGTTTGCGCGGGAAAAATGGAAAAGTGTCAATAGGTTGAAATGGATTTAACTCAATGTTGGAAGCCAAAGAAGACTTCATTATGAGTAGTTGTGGCCTTATAATGAAGGATGTTATTTGTGCTATCAGCATCCTGACGATAGCACATCATCCATTTCTCTTTGTTCATTGCAATTTTTTGTTGCACTCCAAACCTAAGAAAACCAAGAAACTCGGTCGAAATTATTCCTTCTTGCATGGTAAATATGAATTATAAACGAATAATTTGGTAAAAAACGAATTTTACAAAGAATATAAGGATCGAATTGAGAATCTAAATAATATAAATCAATATATAAAATGAAAGTAACATGAAAA
>JALKBU010000723.1:0-26655 GCA_023091735.1 Trichomonas tenax | reverse complement strand
TGCTTCTGTTGAATAGGCATCTGGATGCATCTCTGCTAGATCACCAGGTCATCCTTCACTATGAGGCCACAACTACTCATAATGAAGTCTTCTTTGGCTTCCAACATTGAGTTCAATCCATTACAACATATTGACACTTTTCCATTTTTCCCCCGCAATCACGTCACTTTACTTTATTTTGACATCATGACTTTACATGTCAGAAAAGCACGTTGTTCTATTTTGTCCCAGTCCTGTACCTAGAGCTCAATTAAAGCTTTCTCAAATATTTTTAACAATTTTTGCTTCATATTTTCAGTATAAGCATTACATACATTTTGGATAATAAATATATACTTATTTCTGCTTTTTATTTTCGAAAAATCATAAATAACAGAATGTTCTGATATTCTTCAAGCCGTACATAATATGTTGCGGACTGAAAGTTGTCACGAAAAAGTGACATTATCTGACATATAAACATGAATATTTGACAAATAAATATTTACGTGGCATGTGATTATTGGAAGAATGATAACCAATATTTGTTTAATTTTACTTTGAAAAGAAAAAATTAAGTGCTTCATTGGCACTGGTAACCAAAATGCTAGCAATCCAATCCACTGTTCTTCCTTTCAGAAGCATTCTGTAGATTAAATCGCTGATTATTTCGAAAATCGAGTCTGAAAGGAAGAACTGTGGACTGAATTGCTAGCACCTTGGCTACAAGTCCAAATCAAGCATTTAATTTTGCTCTTCAGAGGCATTCTGAAGTGGAAATCTTTGATTTCTTAATGATGGTGTATGAAAGGAAGATCTGTGAGTTTAGATACTAATATGCGTGGTACCTGTGTCAATGTAGTCCCCAGTTCTTCCCGTCAGACGCGATTTTGAAATAAAAACTAATACATAATTTGAATGATTATAGGACTTTACATATCAAAAAATTAATATTTTGACATATAAAACTAGATATTCCGACAACTTTACATGTCAGACAATTTCACTTTTTATGTCACTTTTTCGTGACAACTTTCGGTACGTGACACAAGCCGTACATAATAAAAATCATAAAATTATTGAAATATCACAATTTTTCTATAAAAATATTTTGCAATTTTACTATTCAGACGACAACAATATTATAAACATGTTTAATATTTGAATGCATGTTTATTGTCTCTTTACCGAGTTCATTTTTCATGAAATTTAAATTCGATGATTTCCAAAATAAAAGTAAACCATTGAATGTAACGGAAAAAGTTTGTATATATTTCAGAAAAATTCATGAAAATGTTATAGAAAATCGTCGATATCAATTTAACTTCAATATGAATTATCTAACTTTCTTATTTCTCAATATAAGTAACATAAAAATCGAAGCATACTATAATGTAAGGAATAACACATATTATGCTGGCGAAATAAGCCAAGAAAGTCAAAATTATGGGCTTCATTTCGGCAATACAAGTTTTTTTCTCGTTTCCACATCTAAAATTAACCAGACAATCGATGCATACATTGTAGATGACTCAAATATTACGGATGTTATCATTTCCACTATTCCAAATCAAAATCGAACAATTTTGGCGAATACTGGATTCCTATACATACCTTCTATCACCAATTCATCACATACAATCCAAAACGCCACAAATTATCCTCAATTCATTATTGCTCAAAATGAAACAAATTTTTCATCGACATACATAGAAACAGACGGTATAAACTTGAACTACACAACATCAGATGAGCCATTCTTTATTAGCTACAATGGAATTAAACCAATTCAAAAACAATTAGTTTCTTTCACATATAATCTAAATAGCGCTGTCAAAAAGGAAACACTAGAATCAGCAAGCGAACAAAATGTTCCCGATAACGCAGATTTACATTTATCTGGAAAAAATAATCAAGTCATTGAAGAAAAATCAATCGGACTCATTCTTCTTATTTCGTTTTTAGTTTTTGCTGCTATTACATTCATTTATTCTTATGTACGTCAAAAGCTCCTTCAAAACCAATTCACATACGTTGCATTAGAGTAATTTATTTTACTTTATTGCCTTGATTCGAAATCATACATTCTTTTTATTTTCCCCAATTAACTGCTTTTATTTCGTCATCAAAATATGAAGATTCATACAAAACAATCATTTTTATTCCTGTACTTTATCTCTCATAGGAAAAAGAAAAGTGCAAATTAGCTGTTTCACTTATAAACAGACAAACAAACAAAAAAGTCACAAAAATAACAAATACTGCCAATTTTAGAGATTTGTTTATGCCTTTGCATAAACATGATTTCACCATCTTCTCAGCATCCAATTTTGTAATTTTTACTATTCAATGACAAAGAAAAAAGGCGATGGTATTTCTTGATACCATGGAATAATTAGATAATTTGTTAGAATCAGATTCTCAACGAATGATTTTCCTCCACCACCTGGTTCGCAATGGGCATTTTTAGACCTTGCCAGAACGGGTCCGGACGGTTATTTTACATCAATATTGAATTGAAAATGATCGTTCTGGCATGTTCTGGCAAGGTCTAAAGTAGGGCGATGCCGACGATTATTTGTAAACGTAAGTTCATTGTAACTTGCTACACTATCATTTTCTACGGTAGTTCACCTAACATAAAATGATGGGCAGTAACTTTGCAGTCAGCCTGCATACACTGCATGCAACATATTCACACATCACATTCCAATAAGATATCTTCGAAAAAAGTAGTTTGAGCACAAAATTCAATCTAAACCATAACACACGCATTATCAAATACAAAATGCACAAGTAAATACAAAACAATGTTCGAATAATACTATTTCGAAATTTCGAAAACTTGCATTTACACAGTATGAGTACAATGTTATTCATTACTGGCTTGTGTTTAGCCAGGGTGAGCCATTTGTTCAATATCATACTCGATATTTAATATTAAAAATTGATAAACGTACATTCTTTTTGGCCCTAAAGTTCAGTTCTCTATCTTATGTGGCACGCATGTGTATGCCATCGAAAAATAATATACTTTTCTTCAGTTATTTCTCATATTAATATGCTGCGAGATCTGAAGTTTGTCTATAAGCAATTTTAATCATTTTACATGCATTTCTTAGTTTTGCCTTACCTTGCTTTTGTCTATTCTGTATAAATAAAGTATTATTATCGATAATTTTTTATATCAAATATTTTCAATATTCACAAATACAGTTGTAAATGCTATTGGCATACATGAGTGATTACTTCTGTCAATCTGTGATGTATACAAGTCATAAAACTATAGAAAATTATAAATGATGGGGCCTTCATTCCAAACTCTCCCAAGGCTCGAAAACTAAGCGAACACATGAACGAATTAGGTCTGGCAGCCAAATCTCCGGCACCTGTCTCACGATTTCCAACTTAATAATATTTGGTAATTTTAATCAATTTTTTCCCAGTCAATTACTGCTGAAGGATGTATCACATCCGTTCTCATCGTACATTTCCTCTTGCTTCATGTTTTATTTGACTTTTTTTTTTATTTTCATCATTAAGCATTATTCGCATTTACTGTACAGTAAATCAACTAATGTTATGACTTGCATCGTAATTACATGATAACCCATGAAAATCTTTTGATAAATTTACAGAAAATTCGATTTTTAATTTTGTCTCAAGGTATCAAACAATCAACGTTCTTAAAAATCGATATGCCTTACGATTAAAGCATAACCATTATACTCAGAGCTCTTTTTTTAATTGATAAATTACAAATTTTCTATTTGGAACCTAGATAATTGATTATATTAAGACTTTAATTGTCTGCTCTAGGCATTCATCAGCACACACAATTCCTTACAGAATTTTTAAAGATCGATTGAATATCGATGAAAAAGATTAACCAAATTGAAGTTTTTAGGTGGGATCGTAGGCATGAATACCACATTGATGATATAGCTCCATTTTGGCTATAGAATTTATTTATTTAGGGGCAGGGTTACTCCCCTAAATATTTTTTTGGTGTCAAACACTATGTGTATTACAGGCGTGAATTATCATCTAAGTCGACATGCGTATTTTGATTTGTGCCCCTTACATGTATTGTTCCTGTAGGTCTATACTACCTACTCCCTAAGTTTCAGCCTCATTTGATGTGAAGGTTCGAAGTTACCCCCCTTTTATTTTCCCATCAATTTTTGATTAAATCTTATTTCTCTTTGAAATTTGGAATGTTATGAGTTTAAAAATGATAAAAAGGATAGGCTGTGTATTATAAAATAGTGCATTCACTCATTTAATCAGTCAGACTAAAATTATCTTTTCCATTAATTAAAACAGCAAAAGTGTAATCGGCGTCATTCTTTCCCTCAACGAGGCCGAGCTCCTGAACGATGAATCCGTTTTCTGTTGCAACTCTCATCAAAACTCTTGGATCGATAACGTGAAGGTATGTTCCTGTTGTGTTTTCTGGCTCATTTCCACCGGGATTGAACTTGAAGTCGTTGATTTCACCCGGCCATTTCTCTCCATTCGCGATTTTTTCATTGTAAATCGGGACATAATAAGCAGTTGAGTAATGATAAGGTGACCCAGTCAATACAAAGAACCTTCCACCTGGAACTAACCACTTTGCAGCGCGTTTGAACATTTCATCAAATTCTTTCGGATGGAAAAAGTGCAAAACGCGAGACATGTGTATCGCCTGTATGGAGTTCTCAGGGAGGTCAATGTCGTACGGCAAGGCTCCGAGAGCTAAGTAAAGTCTTTCGCGATCTTTATCGTTTAATTCCTTATTTTTCACGACAATATCCAAATTCTTCTGGTCCATTTCGTTCATTATCACTGTAGCGCCTGCTTTGAGGGCCGCAAAAGTTGCATGTCCGTAAGCGGCACCACCATCCAATACAGGTTTCGTGCATTTCGTTGAAAAATCGACAAATTTTTTAGTAACACCGAGAAGATATGGAGTTGCATATCCCATCTGGTTGAGAGTTCTTATCCTGCCATCAGGCGCTGGAGGAGGAAGCTCGTAGTCCGGAATTTTGGAGAGGTCCAATGTTGACGCTTGAACACCAAACATTGAAGAAAAATGATCGCTTTGAAAGACCTTTCAATTTTTATTTTATTTTGATAGAGTTATCTACCTTTCTAGAAAAGTGAAAAGTTTACATGTCAAAAATATCATGTAAACAACAAAATTTGACAAGTAAAATTATTTATTCCAATTTATAAGTAAGTTTCATTTCCTTCATTTTTTCCTTCCACATTTCTACTACCTCATCTGAAGCATGTGTGCAAATAAATTCTGTAATTTCCTTAATGATTTGTTTCTCAACATCCGTTGGTAAATGAAGATCGATAATAGTTTTCATCATAAAATAAGGGATGTTAATAGTTTCTTTTAGTTTTTCTAATCCTAGAATAATTGAACTAGGATTATAGGCCAATGATCTTAACTTTTGTTCAAGATTTTTTATTCATTTGAAACATGTTTGCGCTCTATCAATTAAGAGATTGGGCTTAGGTAGGATGATTTGCGCTTTAATTAAAGCTGGATTTCCTGGTTTGTTTCTTGCTAAATCAGACTGCAAGGTTGTAATATATCTATAACGAATTTCTGTGATGAGCATATAAATGTATTTGTCAATCTTATAATCAAGAGTGCCGCCTAGATCATAGAACTTAATTTTCGACAATTTTTCAATATACTAGATCTGACAATCCGACGAGTACTGGACAAATCCAACTAACGTGTTTTGTAAAGTGTCAGATTTGTCAGAAATAGAGTTGGTGAACAGCTTACAAAAGTGTCATTTTGCAATGGGTCAACTAGACAGAGCTTCGAAAGTGCATGAAGGCATGCACGGCCTTCACGATACTTAGATGTTATACTTGGTGTCCCAGTGCATGATTCGCCGTCTTCGACACTGGCGGTGCCACTGAGGTCTGCACGACACTACTCTTCAAGCTCTAAGCATGATTTGCAGTCTTCGATGTTGTGATTGATCGACGACCCGCAAGCCAAGCCTGCGTCGACACTGGCGGTGCCACTGAGGTCTGCGCGACACTACTCTTTAGGCGCCAAGCCTGAGTCTCCCTTATCGAAAAAATCTTTCTTTTAATTTTATTCCACCATCTTATTTAGTCTCTGATTATTTTAAACATAACTTCTTTATTTCACATTATTAGAATCCCTAATTTATTTTTATTTTCACTTTTCGGTTTTAAATTTTTTTAAACAGTAAGTTATTTAAATTTTGAATGATAATTACATTTATACTAGCAATAAGTAATCTCTTTCCAAATTTATAACCTCTCTAATATTTCAATTCGCCCATATTTTTTAAAAATTCACTAATTTTTTCCTTTTTTCCATTTTTGTTAAATGCAAACTGGCTCTCGAGTTCTAACAAATCTGACACTTTACAAAACACGTTAGTTGGATTTGTCCAGGACTCACAATCCGACACTTTACGCTTTTAGGAGTTTACACGCAAAACACTAGCAGGCAAAATAATGGAAAAGTAAAAAAATTATATTAACATACGATTATTTTCAATTCAAAACATATCGTTTTCGAAGAGAAAATAATCATCAGCTAATATAATGCCAGTTTTCGTGCATTTTTCATGTGCTTTTGCGCCTGTAAAACTCTCGAAAACAGGCAATTTACAGAAATGTTGGCAAAAATAAATTATTTTCTCTTCTAAAACGATTTTTGTGTGCTTTCGCGCCCGCAAAACGCGTTTCCATATATAGGATTTTAAAAATAATGGAAAATTTTAAAAAAATCCAGAAATTTTAGCATGAATAAATTTTCTTCATTATTTTGCCTTTCATGATGCACCAATAAAATATGACAATTTTGTACAATCGAGAAAAGTTCTGAAAAAAAATTGTGAACAAAATCATTTTTATACAATGCCAGTTAAGCAAGCTATATCAAATAGGTTGATCAGAAGCTTGAGAAGCCTCTCGGAACTTAGGAGAGCTATCAGTGATGGAGAAAACATCAATCAGGTAGACAGGCACGGATCAAATCTCCTCTATTATGCGGCATCTTCTAGTTCACCTTCGGATGTCATCGATTTCTTGGTCGATAGCGGCCTTGATATCAACATGGTGAATGTTTGCGGACTCACACCGATTCATTACGCATGCACATTGGGAAGTTACGATACTTTCAGGAAATTTATCTCTGTCGGCGCAAATGTTCACGCTAAAGATCGTGACGGAAGGTCATTGATTTTCTATGTTATATTCAACATAAATGATTCAAAAAGATTTGTGGAATGTTTGTTAAATGGATATAATTTTGATGTCAATGAGCTAGATATTAATGGCCAAACCGTGCTAGATTGCCTGTTCAGTGGAAAAACATGGGTCCAACTTTATGGATTAAGTGGATTTCTTTAACTTTGATTAATATAAACATTATGCTATATTTTCTAATCATTAATGTTAATTCTCTGATTCAACAGTATTAGTTATCGGACATTTCTCACGTTAAAGATTGTAATCGAAAAACTATGATTTTTATATTTTGATTTTTTAATGGTGTTTTCGCATTGTATTCATATAGAATATATATTGTTGCGTATAATATTCCGTCAAATGAAAAGAAACACTTTACATGTCAAATCTGACGGATGAATCTGACATATAATAAAAAGGGTGTGACTCCAAAAGTGACTTCATGAAAGAATAATTGCGACTATCTTAAAGACAGCATGAGGATGTATCCCCATGGTGTCTTTGAGACAGTGGCAGCTAGTTTTTGCTACTCCAGAATGAAATCGGAATTTCAGTAATTTAGCTGATTTCGTCCTGGAAGAGTTTATAGGCATTCTTTGCACCAAACCAGACCTGATGTTAGCATTTCAGGTGTGTTATGGTGCAAAGGATGCCTACAAACTTTATTTTTTTTAAAGTAATTGCAGAAAATTAATATCATATTAAAATCACATAAATAATAACCTTGGTTAATGAAAATGACATATATTTGGTTATAATTCATTTTTATTCAATATTTTTATTTCAAATATCATTTTCAAAATCTCTTTGTAAGAAAATTTAATATAATAAATATAACCTAAAACATGCATGTTTTAAATACACATCATCTCCTAACTTCACAGACAACTTTTGAAAATTGATACAAATATTCAAATTGTGATCAAACTTTCTTCATATCATATATAGCTAAATTACATGTCAAAATGCGCATCCCAGGGCAACAAAAACTGCGTGGTCGGATATCTATACCCAAAGTTGATACACTTCTCTGTATTGACATCTTAAAATTTTTTTATTTTCTAATTCGTTTTTAATTTTTATTCATTATTCATTGTTTTATCATAATTCCTAAATTGCAATTGCAAAGTATATTATTTCTTGGTATGAAATATTGCAATAAATAAAAGGTGCGTCTATATTGTATTTAGAAATCGAATTCAATGTATATAATTATGAACTTAAATATCAAATATCAACGTATTGTTGCATTATTTGTGTGATGCAATCTTATCAAGTCTCTTAATTCCGTTCTAAATTCAACAATATTTTTCTTGTGCCAAATATATACGAAATTATTAAGCATTCATGCGACATAATTAATAAATGTCATCCACAGAGAAAAACCTTTAAACAGTTTTCTCCAATAATGGTACTTTAATTTCAAATATTGCAATTTTGAAAATTGTGAGAGGTGCTTTTTTCCAGTGTAAATATTTCATTCGATTTACATCTATAATTGCTATTAAACAGTACATAAATATATCGACCAATGACATAAAAAATTGTTCAACAATATAATTTGCTAAAAACACATATTTTGAAAGTAATATTAAAATTATCTAAGTGACGTAGAGGGTATACTATGTGCTTGACAATTGAAACAGACGCAGCACAGAAAATAATTCCGATATCCGCTACGAATAGTTCGCCTTCTTGCCTAGAAGTATTAGTTCTAGAAAAAATCGCGGCTTTCAACGAGATTATTTTTGATGTGAAATTTCAGATATTTAACGTACATTATTCTAAAATGACCTGATTTTTGTTGTTCATGATCTCCAATAATTAAAAAATCTGATTCTCTGCTCAAAATTAGTCAAACACGAAATTTTGAAATTTTGTTAAGATGAAACTCACCATAACTCAATTTTAATTTTGTGGTTTTGAAATATATATAAAACAACAGTTGAAAATCATGTTATTTCATAATTTCATCAAAAAATGAAAACTTGTTTTGTGAAAAAGTCATCAAATCTGGTTTTGCTCTTTTCAATCTGACTTTCCTATAGATGTGCAAGTTGAAAAGCGCACAATTATTTAAAAGAATGAGAATTTATTTTTTGGATTGTGAAAATATGATTTTATACCAGCAATATTACTGCTGGGCATAGAAGAAAAGATTTGTTGTCATAATATATAAGAATCTCAAACAATTTACCTTCAATAAATCAACATTTTATTTGGTTAATGTAAATTTTGCATTTTTAGGTCAAATATCTTTCTTTAGTCAATGTGTTTTATGTTTATCATATTATATTCTCATTTCATTACACTTTTCAAATTTCCGACACAATTTGCGGGTTTTAGAAATTTGAAGTAAAAATATCATCTATATATTGAAATCCATTCTATATAATAAAAATTAGCAAAAATTTAACACTTTGAAAGGTTTTGAACTAAATACTGTAAACATGATTTAATTCATGTTTTGTTTTTTTTTCGAAAAATGTTTGTACGTTAAAAGTTCTCAAAAAATTGAGACATCTCGGACGAAATTTTGTACGAACTATAAATGAAAACGCAATCGAACAATTTACCTTTGTCAATGAAAAATGATTTATCAAATTATACCATGTAATTTATATTATTTGCAATTAAATAAATAACTTAAAATGATAATAATTATTACATGGCAAAATGTGTGCAAACAAAATTTCGAAAAATTCCCTTGATATATTATTCTGCATTATATCAATTGTCACTTTTAATGAAGATTTTATTTTTCAATGCATATTTATTTCCAGAAACTACTTCTGGATTCAAAATTTTTAAACACAATTTACTTGATATTAATTCTATAATCATTTAAACATAATTTTGATTTTCTACAACAAAATAATTTTTATGGAACTTCATGAAGTTATGCATATGTTGTCTAGAATCATGTGCAGGTTATTATTTTGAAGTTTTAAAAATATCTTCCCGACTTCCAAGGACCTTGGTTAATTGAAAGAAAAGTGAAGTTATTTGAGGGTGCTTCCAGCTTTTTAAATCCAGAATATATTTCCTGTCAGATGTAAAGCACTAGTTGACAAAAACATAAATATGAGTGCATTAAAACCAGCTTCCATTAAGAAACTGAGTGGCTATAATAAAATTGAAAAATCCTATGTTTTTGTGACAAATAATAGGATTTTACAAACAAAGTGTCAAAATTATATTCGCCCAAGAAGTTTTTAAAAATGAAATCTGGAAAAAAATTCAGGATTATTTCCAAATTTGCATCCCTAGATTATACATACAACGACTGAATCATTATGATTTACCTTAAAAAAAAAGATATATCTTTAAACATTTAAAATGTTACTTTTTGGCTCAAAAGTGAAGTGGTGATTTGACAAAATTTACCCTTTTCGAAAAATTGGTTATCCCTTTAATAGCTATTATATCTTATGAAGAATCCAAATTTCCTAAAATTTTTGCAAAAAGAAGGTCTCTCGTTGTAAGCGTCAAAAGATTTTCTGATGTTTACTTATCGTTTAAAGCACACCCTTAAGCACCAGATAGAAAAATTGAATATGCACCATTTGAACGTATGAAATCAACAATTTGGATAATTATCTATTATCCATTGAGCAACATCATTGTGATGATAGATTATTGCGCTGGAGAGGAAACATTCAAAATTATAATTATATCCTTTGTTATATAATGAAAGTATAATATTTGGGTTTCCTCCTTCGACAGCAAACTGTTCACAACAATTTTTTAATTGCTTAGCACCAAGTTCTTCGAAATATGTGAAACATTTTTCAGATCCAAATTTTAACAAGATCTCAAGTGGTGGCATTCTGCATAATTTGCCGTTTTCATCTATCTTGTAGGGGTCGTTTATATCAACCTTTTCGCTTTTGACCAATGATTTTACTTTGTCAACTTTATCTTCCATAATTGCAATCAGAAATTGATCTCTTTGAGCATATTCACTGAGTGGCTTTATATTGAGTTCTCTAAATCTTTTATTAGCAATGTAATTGAATGTGTCAATATGAAAATAAAAATCACTTCTAAAATTCTTACTAAATTACTTGATAGCATCTCTAGCATTGCTTAAATTTGCATTCCACAACTTTTTGGTAACAGTAACGAAATCATGGAACTCACTGGGAGCATCCTCGATCCAAAGACTTTTCATCTTTTTGTATTATGATTGACAATTATAAATTTAACCATCAATAATTTTTGAAATTGTTGCGAACTGTAAAACTTCATGTTTATATCTTATTCCTGCCTCGAGATAACACGCACCTCCGGACACGCTATATATTCAAAACTAATATTCTATAAGTGTACAAATGAATTTTTGTGCAATCACATGCCATATATTATTTTTATACTCGCAAATCATAAAACTTATTTATCAAAAATTGCACCATATTTGGACCATATGGAAATGGAAGTGCATGCTCAATAGGGAAAGGATGTTTAACCATGTGTAACTGCAAAATTGATGAATTCACAGTTTCAGGTACTAAAACACCATCAACAACAAACATCATCACAACAAGAGAACTCCTTTCTTTATCACATTTATCAATATTCAAATGCCATGCAGTTTATCAATTAGAATTCCGTGACAGCATAAAAGAAATCATTCAAACAGCAATTCTGATTCGCTCTAAATTTGAATGTATTCATCTTCTCGTTATTACATTTTTCTTTTTCGAATCATTTGTAACGTGTACACTGGTTTTAAATTTTGCTGTTAAATTTCTAATAATATTGAACTAATATTATTCACTGCGATGTTGTGTTTAATGAATAATCAATGAATTAGTATAATAATTTTTCATTCGAAGCAAAATTCCTGAGACAAACTTCATGTATGAGACAATAAACATCGACCAGCTTAGTGAAAAGTCCTGCATAAAGCGGTTTTAAATCCTTACACAGAATTCATTAGATTTTCTTGTATTTTTGATCAGAGATTTTAAAAACCGATTAAAAATGACCCAATCTTCACAAAAATTCAAAAAAATATATTCACATTGTTAATGTGTTGAAACAATGAGAAATGAATAACATTTATATGGACCAACAATATAGTTTGGTATGAGAAATGAATAACATTTGATGTGAATTTCATCGCGCCTGCGAGAGACAGCGATTTTTTTTCATTCTTTTATTCATTATTACATAATTCTTGGCTACATTGTGATGATATAACGATATATTATGAAAATTAATAAGACAGGTATCATCATTAAATCAGACATGTGTGCTCGAAAAGTAACTCATTTTCGAAGTGATTCAGATGTTTAAAAGTTTCCTGTCTCATGTCATCAGTTATTAAATAAACAAATCTAACAAAATTTTACTGTTATCCTTTTCCCCTGCTTTTTTCTTTTACTTTGATTCTTTTTTCTTCTTGTTAGTTGACATCATTTTAAACATTCGATAGTATATTCTTTTGCAACCAAAAAGAATCTAATTCTTGCATAAAAGAAAAGAATACAGACATGATTAATAATACAAAAATGAAATATATGCTCCGTTAATCTATTTTAAGGTTAAAAATCATAACCTTATCGTAAGTTTACATCATAAAAATGCGGTTATGAACAATGTTTTTCTTCTTCATGTTTTCAAATTCATTTCGACACAGCTCCATCAGATGTTTGGTCTTTGTACTTCGGCGGCTGTTATGATGGCCACCCATACAACTTTTGCAACAATTGTTCGATCGCAATTGATCTTGATGAAATCTATATTTATGCAGGTCAATTTTCACATTTATCGTCCGGATGTGTTATCATTGCTTCCAATTCTATCACATTTCTTCACTCATCATGTTTTTTCGAACATTGCAGTCGAAACGACACAGGCGGCTCAATTTATTTCGCAAGCAACAACCACATCATCCAGCGTCGATTTTGCACTATAAATTCTATTTCTACATCTAATCCTGGATTTTATTCATATACAGAAATGGCAAAAAACAGCGAAAATCAAAGTTTTGTTATTGAATGCTCAATTTCAGAATGTGTACAAGATTTGCAAAGTTATGTGATGTATTTTAGATATGGTAATTGTGGCATTCATTCATCAAATGTTTCACGGAATACAGCCAATTTTGGCAGTGGATTCCTTATGAAAGTAACATCAAGAGATTGTGCTGTCAATTTCTCAACATTTGAAAACAACATTGCAAATTATGCCAATTGTTTTGAGCTGTATTCAGATGCAAATGACAATATTCATTATTATTTTTGCAACATAGTCAACAATTCACAGAAAACAAGCAATAATGGATGTATTCGTGTTTATTCATCTCTAATCATCGAAAATTGCAGCATTCTTGGACCATATGGAAGCGGAAAAGTATTCTCAATAGGATCAGGTAGTATTACCATTCTCCACTGCAAAATTGATGAATTCACAGTTTCAGGTACTAAAACACCATCAACAACAAACATCATCACAACAAGAGAACTCCTTTCTTTATCACATTTATCAACATTCAAATGCCATGCAGTTTATCAATTAGAATTCCGTGACAGCATAAAAGAAATCATTCAAACAGCAATTCTGATTCGCTCTAAATTTGAATGTATTCATCTTCTCGTTATTACATTTTTCTTTTCCAAATCAATTTAAACGTGTACACATAATTTAAATTCTGCTATTTTATTCATTTATATCAATAGTTTTGCCACAGTTTGTACTAAAATCTGAAAAATAGCCTTAATTTTGGATTATTTAGATATTACTGCTTGCACTTATTGAAGCATCCTTTGCAGGTTAGTCAAAAAAGGGCAAGCACAGATTCTTCAAGTTCTTTATTAATGAAATAGATTTTTCTCAAATTAAACACAAGATATTAAATTGAATGTTCAAATTATGGCAAATCTGTGTAAATAAAAAATGAAGTCGCAAAAAATCGTCATTCTCCAGTTCTCGAGCGTCTCCTTCGAGATCCATCCAGGACACGAGAACGCTGGGCTTTTCTCTTTAGTTACAGAGAATAACGACTTTCGATTCGAGTGGAAACCTTTAACTCCTCTTCAATACATCGGAAACACGTTTGACACGAAAAAATTCAGCATTGTTGTTCGCCTCTGCGAAATTTCTGAGATCCACAATATCGCAGAGTCAATTTCTGTCGTTTCTCTTCAATTTATTCTTAGAAATTCCATCAAAATTCCGGTTTTTAGATTCAAGAATACCCACTTTACATCAATTACTCATTTGATTGAGTTTTTGACATTCAAACGCTTCTTTGTTCAATCGAAAACTTCTTCAAATATTTTTATTTCTCGTTGTGTTTATACTAAGCCATTCCATATCAAAGATTCCATCAGTGCTCTCTCAGCCGTTTCTTATACAGCTCATCAAGAGATCATGAGACGATTCGAATTAACAAATTCAAAACCAAATTCATTGAGTGATGAATCTGTTTCAAATATGTTTAAATATGACGGTTCTTTATCGCTCAATATCGATCAATTGATGCACAGAGTTGAGAAAAGTACATTCTCTATGGAATCTCGATACAAAATTTGGCCATATCTTCTTTTTATATTCAAACCACGCATGACAACAGACGAAAAAGGGCAAATTATACAAAATCAAATCGAAGAATACAAGAAATTACAATTCCAATACCAGTCAATCTTAAAATATCAACATGAAAACGTTTTACCGCTTATTAACGTTACAAGGACAATTGCTCACGATGTAAATAGAACAGATAGAACTCTTCCGCAGTTCAAGAATCAAGATTCTCCATATTTGAAAATGGTTTCAAATATTTTAACAGCATACGCAATATATAACAAAGATACAGAATATGTTCAAGGAATGGGTGATCTTTTATCACCTCTTATTGTTATGTCTGTTAAAGAATGGCAAAATAACGATATTGCAATTATGTCTGATGGAACAAAGCGAAAGAGAGAGGAGGCAGAGGCTATTGTGTTTTATATGTATGCTCATTTCATGGATTTGATGCAACAAGACAGAGTTTTCAGCGATTTAGCGAAAAATCAAGAAATAATTTTAGAAAAAGTTTTCGCGATAATTGAGTATTTCCATAAACCTCTGACAGCATGGATGCACAGCAAGGAATTGGAATCCTTGACATTCGTGTTCAGGCATATTCTTTTGCTCTTCAAGAGAGAGTTTGATTTCGACACAATCTTGAGAATCTGGGAATGTTTCTTGTGCCAAGAGAAACCATATATCTGTCCAAGATTCTTCCTCACAGCCATAATTATGGAGATATTCCCGAAGATGCTGCTGGAAACTGATGGAAGCATGGGCGAAGTTATGGATGCCGCAGATAGAGCATCGAAAATGCTCGACGCGGAGAAGTTAATCGAGTTGTCAAACGTCCTTAGAGAGCAAATTGGATTTAAGGTTCAACACGCTGTTGAATCTCTTCCAAAGAACGTGCAGTTGAAGGAATCGATATCTTCCCTTAAGTTTATGAAAATACACTAATATATGTTTTTTTATAAATATTATATTATTTTGTGATCATTGTTATTTATATCCATTAATGATATCACATAAATCTTTGTGATATGGTTTATTTATAAATTGGTTTTGGAATGATATAAAACACAAAATGATTTTTCAAAATATATTTTTCATTTTAATATATTTTAAGAGGCAGAACTTAGGATTTAAAATATCTATCTATACTACTTTGATTGCTTCTATTTACAAAGGATTAATTGCATTCTTAGGATCAAAAATAGAAACTATATATTTTTTGTCAAGTAAAATAATATTTGACATATAAACAAAAAACTTTTTTGATGGAAATTTGAACCAAAAAATCGAATTTATGAACTAATATTTTGAAAATAGATATAAATTTTTATATAGATGGATATACTATAGAAAGAAATTTAAGAATAGCAAAATGACATGTAAATTCATGTTTCTGACATAATATTGAAAGCAAAATTCGGTTAGACCAAAATTTGAGCGGTTCTTGTAAAGTGGATTGGTCTTTTACTAGAATGGGAGTTGACCTCGATCACCGCACATTCCGCAAGCAGAGACAGGAGCCAAAGACACAGGATGTCCAGATGAAGATGCTCCACAACCTCTACACCTTCCTCGCACGCCGCACAGGCAATGATTTCAACGCTAAGATCGCTCGCCGCCTCTGCATCTCACGCACCAACCGCCGTCCATTCTCTCTCTCACGCCTCGCTACAGCCCTCAAGGAGAAGGATGCCGAGACAATCGCCGTCCTCGTCGCTAAGATCACAAACGATGAGCGCCTTCTTGAAATCCCAAAGATGAAGGTCTGCGCTCTCAAGTTCTCTGAGACAGCCCGCGTCCGCATTCTTGCTGCTGGTGGCGAATGCATCACATTCGACCAACTCGCACAGCTCCGCCCAACAGGTGAAAAGTGCCTCCTCCTCGAGGGTGACCGCACACGCCGCCTCGTCAACAAGCACTTCGGCGCTGCCCCAGGTGATGACAACTCAAAGACACGTCCAAAGATCGCTTCTCATGGCCGTAAGTTCGAGATGGCTCGTGGCCGCAGGAAATCAAGGTGGTACCACGCTTAAACCCTACCAACTTTTTGTCTATTAAAAGAAGAAAAAAATCTCTAATATTTTATTTATATAGACACTTAAGATGTCAAATTCGAAAACAATTGATAAGTGTTTAAGATATATGTTATGCTTAAACAATATCTTTGATATTAAATTTTCTTAAAACAATTTGTGTTTCACGTGCTGTTTTATCAGCTCCTCCTCTTGACCAATCGTTGCCTGTTGCATATGCGATGTAACCGTCTGTAATTGCACAGACAGATGTTAAATGGAGATCTGCTCCGATTTCTATATCTTTATTTGTTTTGACTGCACTTGCGTAAATATAGAATGAAAGTATTCCATCAGAACCTGCTGAAATTCCGCATCCTTTAGGTGTTATTGCTGTTGAATTGATAGTGTATGCATTCTGTTGGCGTCTGTGGCATTCTAAGACCTTTGATGTTGATCCTGAAATCATTTCTGCAAACCCATAAGTTGTTCCAGCGAGTAATTGAATTGTGTTGTTAGCAAAAGAACCACTGATGCATGTATAAGTGCCCTGCCTCTTATCTCTTGACTCTATGTAATCTATTGCATCTGGCTTAGCGAGGTCTATCTTAATGATTTTCTGTTTATCTGTTGTGATGAAGACAAAGTTGTTGACAATGCACATAGAAGTTGGCTTTTGTGGTAATTTTACGGCCTTCTTTGATGATTTTGTTGCAACATTCCATATTTGGAGCTGATTATCGCAACCAGCAGAAACAACAACTTTTTGTGCTGAGTTATAACCGATTCCTACAACTCTCTCAGTGTGGTGACCAAGTGCGGCCGATTGTTTATTCGCTATTGTGTACATTTTGATTTCTCCGCTCGATGTTGCGTAAAAAACTGTGTCCCCAACATCATTGAAGCAGACACGAAGTATCGCGACGTTACTTTCCTTGTGTGTATCGATGTGTTTGGCTCCAAGATTCATGTCTACTTGATAAATATAAACTCCTCCGTCCCAGGATGAAGCTGCGAGGAGTTTCTTCGCATCATTGAACGCAAGGAACGAAACAGTGTCTGTTGGATTGACATCAACCGGGGCTGAATGTGGCGGTGCCGCTCCTCCTTGTACTGCGTTTGCAATCATTTATGTATTATGACATGTAAACTAATTTTTGTTATGTAAAATAAAATTCATGACAAGAAAAATGATTTTTGACATATATATTTATTGAATACTTGTAAATTTGATTTGACACGTAATTTTAACCTTAATACTGATTTTTTCATTTTCCTTTTGCTAAATGGATTTATTGCAATTGTCTCATTATAATTTTAGTTTGCTGTCATATTGTCTAATAAAATATATATTGAATAAATTGATAAATATGTCTTTTGATTCTAATTTAATTTCCATATTTAACCTTATTTCTTGGACATATTCATCATTTGGAAATTCAACACTCAATCAATAAATCACATTTTTTCATATATGAATAGATTATATACTTGAAACTATATAGATGTATTAGTTTTATTATTGTAAAAAATGCATTATTATATGAGAAAATCGATAATAAATTGCTTTGACTTATTGGCAAAAAAATATTTTTAAACGTTCACCGGCAAAAAAATTAATGGATGTGATAATTGATAATGTAAAGAAGCAATCAGTATCAATGGGTCACACAGTTGTTTACACAGCTGAATGCAAAGAAAACAGCTGCAGTATATTGAAAAAAGACTCGATTTTGTTAATCACTGATTTCGGAATCGACATATATTCGAAAGGAAAAGGAAATCTAAGAACATCACTCTCATGGATTGCCATATCGCGTGTAAGCATACAAAATAACGGCATTCATTTGAAATTTAGCAACAAAAGTGTAACAATTTCTGCAGATTTATGCTCCAAACAGATATTTGGAGCAATAGTGCACTGTCTGCAGCAAATTCTGTCAAGTTTTGAGATCCAATTACTTCATATTGACATCTTTAATGTTCCAAAAGCAAAACATTCAGGATATGGAGCATTAATTCGCTTCTCAGAACTCGCAAGAACTAATGGAAAACTCATTTCACCCGAAGCATACGACAAATTCAAAACATTTTTGATGACATCACAACGAGATTTCGATTTATCTTTGTTAGGAGATCCTCAAACAACATTGCCTCTGTTTCTCGGCACATTGCCACTTTCTTCCACTATCCAATCTGTCTCAATTCCATGTATTCCGATGTTCCCAACATATCAAGTTTTAGCTGATTACGCAGCCTCTGTTGCTCGTTTGAACTACATAGATATATCAGGAAAAGCAGGAGAAACATTCAAACTGTTCATTATGAAACTCTCTAACATGCAAAACAGCAAATTGCTCGGTTTATCATTCACAAACTCTGATTTGACGAATGATAACTTAAATGTGCTTTCTGAGTATGTTGGAAAGCAGAGAATATCATCAATTGCTTTCCATAACGCAATAGTTTACGATTCATTGCCATATTTTTATTCTAATTTCTTCACATCAACGATGATTGGATCATTAACAGTTCTAAACTTAGATGGTACGGAAAAATTGGATGTTCAGAAGCTTTTCCCTGTTTTAAGGAACATCTATGTTCTTTCTCTCGAGAATTGCGGACTTCCAATCGACAGAATACTCTCTCAAATCAGTCTATGCGGACTCAAGAATCTCAGAGCTCTTAATATAAGTAATAACACATGCGAGCATCTTCCAATTTCTGCTATAACAATTCCACAGACATTGATATCTTTCGTAGCGAATAATATCAGGTGGAGTGATCTCTGTCTTGTCAATATATTCAAAATCATTCTATCGCGAAGAAAAGTTAATACAAAATTAAGTCTTTCATATGCAAACGCAAGTCTTGACGAATGGAACAGATTATGGAGCTATCTCGGAACATGCACTTATGAAAACTTAATCTCATTCACATGGGATGGAAATCCAATTCACGTTTCTCTTTTTACTTTCTTGCTTATTAATCAGCAACTTGAATATCTCAGTATGTGTGATGTTTTCTCGCAAAATGAACCAAATGCTGTCTCTGTGTTTGGCAAATATCTAGAAAAATCAGAAGCGATCAAATTCTTGATAGTTAGAGGAGGCGCTCAAAAATATCTCGGAAGATTAATTGGAGCAGTTACACGCATAGCAATCACTAAAAAGACTCTTGTTCATCTTGATATTAGTAATAATAGAATTGGTGATAATGGATTAGAACAACTTAAGCCACTTTATACACAAGTAACAGCGCTTAAAATGGTGAACTTTGATGGCTCAAATCCTCAATCAAAAGATTCTTTGTTCGATATTTTAGATCACGCATCAAAGTCTTTGGAACAAATCAAAACAAGTTTTCCTGTAAAAGACATGACAAGTCTCAAAGAAAGAGCAGTGATATCGAATGAAATGTATAATGTACAGTTGAGTAAATTCCAGAAGGCGCCAAAACTAATTAAAGTTCCTTCTGGAGAGCAAATTTACACTCTTCCTTTATCTTCTCCATTCCTTGCGCCATTTAATTACTTTGTTGAAGACGAAGCCTCAAAATTCCCAAAGTATCTCACGAAAGAAGAAGTGCATGATATCATGAAAGAGCCTGAGAAACCATTCTTGAGCAACAGCGGAAAGATTGAGTTCAACTCCAATAAAATCTATGCAGGAACTCTCGGAAGACCGAAAACGGAGCCAATTCTTGCTGCTGATATTTTCAGTCAACCAGGTTCAAGCAAACCTTCTCCTCGACCAATTGCTGCTCCTTCTACAGCTTCATCAAGAAAAGCTCCATCAACGACATCATCAAGAAGAGCTCCATCTGTTACTAGCGCGAGATCAGTTGGAAGACAGCCTTTCATTGAAAAGGATTTAATAAATAACATCAGAGTTGATGGAAACATTGATTCAGGAGAAGAAAACTTTTACGGAGGAAATGGAAAACTTGGAAAAGTTCCTCTTCAACCAGAAAATGATTATTATTCAGAAGATTCTGTCGAAATATTACGTCCACAGCCAATGCAGGCACCAAAGATTAGTCACAAACCGCCATCGAGAGTTCGAACGAAAATAACTCAAGAACCAACAATTGTATCGACACAACAGCAAACACAAAGAAGAACGCGCCAAAGAGTTCCACAAAACACTCCAAAAGAAGTCTCCAAACCAAATATGAGAAGAACACGAACGCAGAACACAGAGAGATACGAAAGACCACCACCAATACAGACAAAGAGAGAAGAATACGAATACAGTGATAACTATAACACACAGGATGACTATTATTATGATACAAACAATCAGCAGCAAACGGCAACAGAGTACGAATATTATTCAGATGAACCACCACCGCCACCTCCTAAATCATCAAAATCAACTAAACATCAACCACGGCCACAACAAAGACAATCTAAATACAGATATGAAGTTGATAGTCATCATTTACATCGCTATCAGGCTCCTCCTGCTCCACAAAAGCAACCAGTCATTGAAGAAGAATATTATTCAGATTATAACGACCAAGAACTCGATAATGGATATGAATACGAATATTATTCTGAAGAAGCATCTCCTCCACATCTTCCAAAGAGCAGCAGGTCCAGGCATGAAAGTTCTCATCATGTTCATGAAAATTATCAACAACAAAAACATAGAAATGCACCACAAAAATCTCGCAACATTCCGCAAAAATCTCGCAACATTCCGCAAAGATCTCAAAACATTCCGCAAAGATCACAAAAAGTACCACAAAGAAGAAATGAGCAGCCACAAGTTGAAGTTGAGAGAAGAACAAGAAAACCTAAGCATGTTGAAGAACAGCCACAGCCGCAATATAGAGCTCACAGCATATATCAAAATCGATTACAGAGAGCTGTGGAAGAGGCCAAATATGTTACAAGTCGTCAATCTAAAGAAGAAATTCGCAGACAACAGCGCAGATTTATTGAAGATATTCCATATGAAGATTCACACTCAACATCATCAAGGCGCTTGAAACGCTCAACATCTCATAGAGTGCCGCCAAAGAAAGTTGTTCAAGAATATTCGTATGATGACGAAGAAGTGATATATCATGAATACAAAAGACCGCAAATGAAGGGAATCAAAAAGGTTGATGCGAGAAAGCTACACATGACAAAGAGTTCTTCTACGCCACCAGAGGATGACTATGAATACTATGATGATGATTTCGAAGAGGAAGAGATCCAAGAAGTTCATCCATCAAAGCAGAGAAGGTATCATTACATGCATCATTAATACTATTTTGTTATATATAAAATTTGTTTTGTTTGATATTGGACTTTATGTTTAGCATGACAAACATCTCAAGATGTTGAGAAATTGATCTTGAAATGATTATTGACTGTTTGCACTTATTTTCTAGTGATTATATAATCATTTATTAAAATATTGATTTTGTTCATTATATTTGAATGCATTTATCTCCAAATCAACAAGGAAATTATGTAGTAATGTGGAAATTCGAATTTACAGATAAACCAAAAGAATGTCTAATAATCTTGATTTCTTGCGTTTTTTAGCCATAAACTATTAAATACTAGATACTAATACCTATAGAAAATCAATCCCAATTATTTATATCGTTCAATTTAATTATTTGATTGCGTATATTTTGATATCAACAACCATTATAAGTATCAATTAATAGAAATCAGATAATTTATGGTTCATGCGTTATATATACATTTTCAAATACTGAAATTACTCAAATACAAAGTTTATTCACAAAAATATTAGATTTTAACTAATGATAATGTAATGGCCTGACATTCTAACCATTGATACGCTGTACAAAAATTAAATTACACCACATGCTAAAATTGCTCAAACGCATTATTTAAAAGAAAATAATATCAAAATGAGTTACTGATGTTGAAGCAATGGATTATACAGAAGGAATTTAATATAAATTCAATGCAAATATGGCCTAATTCTGAGACATAAAGCTTCTAAAAGAAAAAACAAAAATAAATACAAAAAGTGACAGAATTTGATCATGAACTCGTTGTGTCATATAAATCAAATAAAAACGAAAAAAAATAACAATTTTGAGTGATTACCGAAAAGTGACACAAATCATATTGAATAAACCAAAACAAAGACGCATTTCAATATTGCCTCATTACGACTGTTTCACCGCCAAACCTGTACTTATTATCGTTGTTTCGGTCATTAATCGCGTTCTTTTGGTTTAATTTTAAATGACATTGATGACAATTCATCATTTACGAGGCTAAACCCTTGAAAGCCCTATTTACTTCACATCGGTAATATCAAATTAGACCGAAATTTAGCTTCACTTTCCATTTTTTGGTATTTTTATATTTTTAGCCGCAAAGTTATCGATGAACTAATTATATTTCAATTGGATCATGATTACCGTATGTTACAGGTCTCAGCATTTTTATATCTTCGTCTAATTTTTAGGATTCCTTATTTTTGATTTTTTTGCTAATTATAATGCAATAATATGATTTCGTATCCATCAGTTATCGTAATCATAAAGCAGTTAATACGGTCCAAATAATTTTATTAGTCAAATGCAAACTATTATTTTTCAATCTTTTCGATTCTCATAATTATCAGATATTAACAAAAATTGAACGATGTTTTCAATATCGATATTAACAACAATACACTTTATTACACTACATACGAAATCATTAAAGGTTAGAAATATTATTTTGGCAAATCTAAACCAATACTGACCCAACCTTCTCTAATATTATGAGCTCTTGCATAAATCTCCAAATCTCCATAATTTGCTTCAAATTTTGATATGTTTTAGAAGCAAAAAATTATTGATCGAAGTGTGCATTCTAGGTCTTCCTAAAATTCTTGAGTGTAGGGGTCGTTTCTCCGTTCCTCCCCCTCCATAAAAACCATTTCAACATGATAGCTAAAATTAATTACTTCATATATGATAATCACTAATTCCAAAATAAACACATTCTCACTTATGATTTAATAGCCTTTTCAATAATTTTCTACATTTACCCCAAGCACCATAAAGGTAATATTTTGCGTCAAAGTGGTACCGACCGGGGCCGAATTAATGGGGCAATTAAATTTTTATACCCAAAGTCAGCGAAACTCGTTTTTTAACTCACTGGATTAACTTCTTGCGAAGTTATTGAACCTCAATGTACAAAATCCTGTTGTGCATGATATATTAAAGAATTAGCTAACAAAGTCTATATTTCATTAAAATATTAGATATATCTTGCATCAAAAACATTGATTTGCTATGATGTGCTTTACTCATTATAATATATTATATTCACATTGTATAGCATTTTTATAACGTAAAATAGGTTGTTGTCGATGATAAATAGGTAAATCTAATCACAAATATGCTTTTTAGCTTTTTTGGAAAAAAAGTATTCCAAGTGTTCACACATAAGCTCTGTGTTATTCTCCCAAAAATAATGATGACTCTTTTTGAGCGGCTCAATTTGAAAAGTTTATTAAATTGAGAAGAATAACACACAGAGCTTATTTTTGGCCCAACAATGAAAAAATTTAGAAAAATTGTTTGGTGCAAAGGTTGAAAATTTAGGCTAATTTTTATAACCTAATAAGCGTCGATTTTCATCTTTTGCATATATACATAACATTTAATGTGTGGTATGATAATGTGTCATGAAAAGTGACAGAGTTGCGTGTCAGATTTAACATTATTTTGACATGTAAAATGACATAATATCAAAGGGTGTATCTAAAACCGTCAGCCATTTTTATAATATAAATGAAAACATTTGCTATGATTGACTCTGGAAGGCTCTACTATGGATTGGCTTGGGCCTTATCATAGTGCTTCGTTGGATTAGCAAGCCAATCCATATTCGAGCCTTCCTGAGTCAAACGTCGAAATCACATTTCATTCAATTTTGTTTGTTAAAATTGATTAATAATTTATGATCAACATCTGATAATCATAAATTTTTGATCAAAATTGAAATTTGCAGATTTCATTCAAATTCGCTTTTATGCCTCGGGATTAGTTTGAGAAGCTCTTATATCTATTTTCCATTACAATACAAAAATCATTTTTGTTCAATATTGAAGTTTAGAAGAGAATTATGTGATTTAATTAAAAACTTAATTATAGATATAATGAATATAAACTGTGTCATATAGCGTCAGCTCTCTATATTTTTGCTTTTCATAGCCTTTTAGTTGGAATATTTCGACCATTTTCGAATTTCGACTCTGAAAGGCAAAATCATGGACTAGCTTGCTAATCAAACGAGGTGTTATTCAAGACAGCCCATGATTTTGCTTTTCAAAGCCTTCTAGTAGGGAAATTTCGACGTTTTACTCTGGAAGGCTCGATTATGGACTGGCTTGCTAATCCAACGAAGCACTATGATAAGGCCCAAGCTAATCCATAGTAGAGCCTTCCAGAGTCAATCATAGCAAATGTTTTCATTTATATTAAAATTCAATACTCACCCCTAATTAATTATAGCATAATTTACATGTCAAAATAATGTCAAATCTGACGTGTAACCATGTTACTTTTCGTGAGACATTATCATACGCTACGTATACATAACATTTAACATATAAAAACAAAGATTAACTATACAGGTTCCTCATTTGTTGGCTTATCAAAGTCAACACTTGGAAACAAGAGACTTCCGATGCCAACTAAAGCATCATCAGCCTTTTCATAAAACTTCATATCGCAGATGTCGGAGATTCTCGTTTCTTCAGGATTAATTTCGATCACAATTGTTCCGTTATGAATTGCTTCCATTGCCATTGAAAGCACCGGATCGACAGCAACATGAGTGCCAACGAGAATTACAACTTTGGAGTTTCTAACAGTCTCCGTTGCTCTTTGACGAATTGGTTTTGGTATTAAATCCTGAAAGAAGGCCACTGTCGGTCTCAGATTCTCACCACACTTTGGACAGACAGGGAATTTCCCGTTTTGAAGAATCTTTTCATGATCGATTTTTATAGTCGTTCCGCACTTTAAACATTTACCGTTTTCTGTTACTTTTCCGTGTATTTCTATAACTTTGGCTTCATCGCCTTTGAAAGAATGCAAAGAATCGATATTTTGTGTTATCACTGTATTTATGTATCCTGATTTTAATAAATAGTGTATGACACGATGCGCTTTTGATGTATATAAGAATTTTCGTGTTTGTAGGTCTCTAATACTTGCCCAAAGTTTCCATGAGATGTCAGGTTTGTTATAAAAATGCATTTTGTCTAAAGACTTGTCGGAAACAACATTCCATAGGCCTTTGGAATCGTTTGATCTAAATGTAGGTAAAATATGTGAACTAATTCCAGCTCCTGTTATCACAGAAACGTTTCCTTTGTACTTTTTTATGATATCAGCACAACTCTTGTAGGAGGACTCGAAGTTTTCGCTATATCCAATCTCTTTGGGATCCCAATCAACATGGATGTCAATTGAAAAAATCCCTCCCATAAATTTTTTGACATGTTTATTTTTTTCAATTGGTTTATCTCCCTTTTATTGTTTGAGGACCCTAATTTACTAATAAAAGGTTGAGAATATGCCTTTTAATCGCCCACAAAACATTTATATAATTGCGATGAAAATATTGACCGATAAGAGTGAAAAAAGGCCTCCGTCACTGAATTTTCCGCGCCTACTCGAGTCTATGACAAAAGTGAACATCAAAAAGTGATAGATGAGCCTTAAAGTCACTTTTCATGAATAAACTGTCACTTTTTGCGCGGGCAAATTGTTACCTTTATAAAAAGTGTCATAAATATCTTTGTTGTCTAACCAATACATCCAGGTTAGTGTTGTTGACGAGCCACAACTCTATCATCAACGAGCATATACCTAATTGGTAAGAAAACAACGATATTTA
>JALKBU010000722.1:0-26667 GCA_023091735.1 Trichomonas tenax | reverse complement strand
ACTTATACCACTGGATAGACAACTATCAATATGTACATGAAAGTACTTTCAAATCGAAAAAATATTGATCAGATAAAAAGTTATGAAGGTCGCGGGACTACACCGCAGAAGGAAAAATACTGCCAAATCTCGATAATTTTCAAATCATAATTCCAAATTTTCTGATTATTTATTTATAACATAAGATAGGCATATAGAATCAGAAAAGAAAACTTTGTAAAATTAAATATCTCGAAATCCTACTAATCAATACCCCGAAATTTTTGAGTGTTTATATTTTAAAACTAAAATAAATGATAAACAAGAAAGGAAAATTCGCAGCGTGAAAATTACAAAAACCGCCACAATATGAGTGGTGCGAGTCAGTTTCTAGGGAAGACTCTGACCATCGGCAAGTACACAGTCACCGTGAAGGAGCAGATCGGTGAAGGTGGCTACGCCTGGGTTTACCGCGCCGTTGACGCTCAGGGACAAGAATACGCATTGAAATACGTAAATTGCTTGAATCGCGAGAGATTCCTTCAATTCAAGAAGGAAGCTGAAGTTTTGCAATCTATTCCATCACACGACCACATTATCAAGCTTTTCGACGTTTCGATGGATCAAACCAAATATACAATTAACTTTTTGTTCGAACTCGCTCCTCAAACAGCGATGAACATCCTCCAGAAGAGGGATATGACACGTGAGGAAATTCTCATTTTCTTCGCCGCTATTTGCGAAGCGACCGCATTTTTACACGCTCAGAAGCCAGCAGTCATCCACCGCGACCTCAAGCCTGAAAACTTACTCGTTTCTATGGACGGAATTCCAAAATTATGCGATTTCGGTTCTGCAACAACACATATTTACGAAGTCGCAAATGTACGCGAAATCAACGAAGCCAGCGATGACATTGAACGCAACACAACACCAAACTTCCGTGCGCCAGAGATGGTTGACCTTTACAAGAGAGTTCCGATCGGACCAGCAGCAGACGTTTGGGCGTTGGGTTGCACACTGTATAAGCTTGTTTTCCGTCAGGATCTGTACAAGGCTGAAGAGCGTTTACCAATTCTTCAAGGAAAATTAAACATTCCAGCAGATTGTGACAAAGATTTCGCGAATCTCATGAAAATGTGCATACAGGTCGAAGCTAAGCGTCGTCCAACAGCAGCTCGTCTTGCTGAAATCGCTGTAAATCTTCGTGGTGACAAACAAACAATTGCATTGCCACCAAAGCGTGTTGAGCAGCCAATTATGGGCAAAACAGCTTCTGCCGCACCAAGCCAGCAGGCCCAGGAAGGCGGCGTTTTCGGTCTTTTCTCATCAATCAAGGAAACAATTAGATCAGTCGTTTCTCAAGGATCTGAGGGTTGGGTCGTCAAGGCGACCTTCGGTGACAACAATCCGCCAGTTTCTAAGTACGTTCGCCGCATCATTGTCGATTCTATTCGTCATACAAATGTCGATGTTAACCAAATTACAGATTTCATTCTTACACAGCGTCCATGGCAGAGCGATGCTAGAATCGCCGCCAAGTGCCTTTACTTAGTCGTTCTCCTCACACAGTACCAAGCAAACCTCACATCTCTCGTTCCAGTCACAGTTAAGAGCGATCAGATCATGGCATTCTTCTCACAGGGCAAAGCAGAGGAGAACTTCAAGGGCGCTTTAGCTGTCATCAACGGCCTCTGCGTTCTCCTTCGTACAAAGCTTATGCTCCATGCTGCACACGGCGAGTTACAAGGCAACTTGTACGCCGCTGGAAAGCTTTCTGATGGATTGGCTGAGGATGCTATTAAGTATGCTAAAGCTATTTTAGAGTGCTCCCGCAACCTCCTTAAGACAGCAAAGGCAGCACGTGACTTCTCTGCAATCGTCATGTGCCAGCCAGCTATCGAAGAGGCTTGCAACGCCGCTAGACTTCTCAAGAAGGTCAATCCAGATGGCGGCAAGGAGGCTATCGATGATATATTGAAACTTCTCAACGAGGCACAAGGCCTTCCTTACCTTGCTTCTGCTATTGATTATCCTGAGAGTGCGGATAAGCTCGAAGAACCAGCCCCGCGTTTTGTTGCTGCTAAGTAAATAAGAGTTTCTATATTTTATTTATCATATCTTTTCACTTTAGATTAATTATTGAAAATAATATCTTGCTAAACTTCGAAATTATGTTCTGCATCATGAGTAATACCTTTTCCGATATGAACTTATACGCATTTTTAATATAATAATAAAAACTCATTTAAGATAATATTTATCTATTTTATGCATTTTTATTGCAAAAATTAGAAAATGGAAAGAAAAATTGGCTCAAAAGGTAAAAATAAAACGGCATTTTCTTTTGATTTTAACTATCCTTTTGTTTTTCATGAATTAATCACTGCATTATCGATTTAAATTCAATTGATATTATTTGGAAATACACTAATTTTCATTTCGTCTTATTTATAATGCATTACACACTTATGCATGAAGAAAACATATGATCAAAACACCACAAGTATGATAATAGCAAATACACATTTTGATGTGATGTTATACTGATATGAATTAGAGTTTTACATATGCCTGTTATAAAAAATGTATAGATATGATAGTAGACTATATATTTATCCATGCTGAAAAGCAATTACATCAACACATTTATGCATATCTCAAAATAATTTTTGATGAATTACAAATTCTGCTCTCAAGTGAATAAGTCTCTAAAGAAGAATATCATTAATATAAAACTATGCATTTATTTTTAAAATTTTGTATGGAGAAAGTAATAAATAATTTATTTTTTCCTTCACAATTGATTTTCGACATCATGCTCGTGATGGTGGTCATGATCGTGGTCATGCGAGTCATCTGATGAGTGATCATGATCGTGGCTGTGATGGTGATCGTGGTCATGGTCGTGCTCATGCCCCGGAATGTTGACGTGCGGGCATCCGATGGAGTGCTGGTACACTGGTGGCGTCTGGAAGATTCTCTTATCAGAACCATATGATGTCGCGTAGAAGCATGATCCGATGTGATCTGTTCCCTGTGGGAAGTCGTCGACGAACTCGATCTGAACTGTTGTTGAGTAAACTTTGTGAGAAATCATGATGTTGTGTGATTGTTCGAGAACTTTCTTGTTTCTGTCCTTGGAATCAACGACAATGTGAAGTAGAGCAAGGTATCTTTGCTTACAGAGTTCCCAAACGTGGAGATCGTGAACAGCAACCATTCCTTCGATCTTCATCAAATCCATCTTAATGTCATCAATATCGATTGCTGCTGGGCATGTTTCGAGCATTGTCTTTCCTGTCTTTCTGAGGAGCTTCTGTGATCCATAGACAAGGATAATGAAGATGAAAATCGAACAAGCAGGATCGAGATAGTATTTGCCTCTCCAATCGGTCCACAAGTTGACTGCAGCTGAGATGCAAACGACAATCGAACCAAGAAGGTCGCCAACGATGTGCAAAAAGATTCCTTGAATATTATCAGAGTGACCGTGGTCGTGGAAGATGAAAATACCGACAACATTGACCAAAAGACCGAGAGCACCGACAATGAGGAATACAAGAGGCTCGACGATCTCTTCAACCTTGATAAATCTCTCAATAGCCTCAAAGAGGATTGTCATGCAGACTGCGAGGAGGAAAACAGCGTTTGTATAACCACCAATGACTTCTGCGCGTGCTAAACCGAATGTATAATTCTTTGTCGGCGGTTTCTTTGCGTATCTGTGTGCTATGAGACCGATTACGAGAGAAGCCTCATCAGAGAGCATATGCCAAGCATCTGACTGTAAAGAAAGAGATTTGGTGACAAAACCAGTGATTAATTCCGCTAAAAAGAAAATTCCTGTTAAAACGATCATAGTAATGAGTCGCCACGTCACACCTTGTGCAGCATGGTTATGATCATGGTCGTGGTCATGATGGTGGTGTCCGTGTTCGTGCTCATCGTGATCATGATCATGTTCTAAGAAAGATTGGCAATCTTCTGGGTCAAGGAGGGCCCTCTCTTGCTGCGAATCGTGCTCGGAGTGGCTGTGGTGATGATGATGGTGCATTTCGCTGCTGCTGCTCATTTAAAATTTGAATTTTGACGCATTGAATTTTTTTGAGAGATGTAAGCGGTTACATGATATTTGTGAGTCTTAGTGAGCCCCGAAGTATGAGGGATCACGACTTTTCAAGAAAAATGTAATGTGCCTTATAAAGGATTATCTCCACGAATATCAAGTTTTCGATAAATTTGCCAATCATCGTTTTTATCATTTACGTGGCAGCATTTTCCCAAATTTTTCCAAATGCTGATTTTTTTGGGCCAAAATTTTTACCTAGTTATACATCAATAATGAATATTTTCTCTTCAAATGAAGTAGGATTACAGTATTGGAATAGGGCAATATATGTATAGGAGTTTTATAAAAAATTCCTGATTAATAGCGTGATTTTTAGTTGTTTAGTTACCAATAATTTGAAGATTTTATCTTTTGACACGTAAATATGAAGTTCGAAATGTAAAGTCAAAAAATTTAACGTACAAATCCAAAATTCTCCATTATCAATTATTGGATTCCCTCACTTTAGATTTACATTAGATAGATCATGAGGTGTTTATCCTTTGGAGGATTTCGCAAAATAAGAGCATTTCGATTAAATTTAATTTTACATGACAAATCAACATAAAAATGAGAACATCACAATTATAATAAGGTCAATCAGAATTTACATGACAATTTTCAAAGCAAAGGTTAAAAATCATAACCTTATAAAATATTTTACATGACAATGCTTGTGTCAAAAATCAATAGAAATGTGATCTTTACATGACAATAAACAAAATATTTGTCAAATGACTTTCTTTCGTTTCCAAGGAAGAGTTCAAACGCAACTTCCTCCTGAAAAATACTTTAATGATTTTCAGAAGAATTACGAAGCGAGTGGAAAGTTGTTCCCTATGTTTAAAGCTTTAGAACAACACGCTTTAGAATTGAAAAGTGAATTATTCGATTTTCACAACGATTTAGCGGCCTTTGCGCAATCCAAAGACATACTGAATGATAACAATTTCCCAGAATTTAAAGAATTTTCAACAAATTTAGATACAAAACAAGAATCTACTGAAACACACGAAAATGATCAAATTTTAAAGTTTTCATCACCAATCTCATCGGTTGCTACATCATGGGATGGAAATAATGTCATTTTAGGAAGCTACGGAACAATATTTTACTTAGAGACAGAAGAAATCCCAACAACAACAAAAGCAACGGGTATAAAACTCATAGGCAATAACTCCTATGTCAGAAAATCAGCATTTCATCCATCAGACGCATTGTTAGCTTTAACAGGACCTTCCGGATCTTTTAATCTCATAGACATCAAAACTAAGCATGTTGTGTCAACAATATCCGTACACAAGAGCATGATAACGAGTTTAGACTTTACCAGCGATGGAACGAAGCTTCTTTCATCGAGCAGAGATGGCTTCGTTCTTGTTTCTGATTTAATAAAATCAAAAGTTGTGAGAGAGATTAAAGTGAAGGAAAATATAAGTTGCACACGCGTTTCGAAGTTTGACGATTATGTTGTCGTTGGAACAGAGAATGGATCTATGTATTTGTTTGATAACAGAAGTCCAGAAATAGCACAAACAGTCGATGCTCATTATACACCAATGCTCTCTGTTGCAACAAATAATGAAGGAATAATTGCTTCTGGAGGTGTTGACAAAGCTTGCAGAATATGGGATATAAGAAATTCCATTTCATGCATTGCAACAATAACAAGAAATCCAAGTGCTGTTTGTGCTTTAGAAATATCGCCCGATGATAAGTTATTCATCGCTGCAGATAACGGTGTAATGAATGTCTACGATTTGAACACAGTTATACACTTGAATACATTCAACTTTAACGCGAGATCAATAACAATGAAATACATGACGAAGCTCGATTCTCTTATTGTATCAACAGATGATTCATCACTTCATGTTTGCAAGCCATTGAATACAGAATAAATAATAGATATATTTGTTATTTTTACATATATACAAACAATTTTATTTAACAAAATATTCTATGAGGTATTGATTTTTGTCACATTTTTATAAAACTAAATGTTCAAAATTCTCGAAAAATAATTTTCTGACCAATAATTTTGCTTGCATTATAATACCTTTAGGACATCAGTAACTATATTATAAAACATATTAAAGATAGAAGCTCTATTTTAAGGCTCCACTCCCACAGCTTATGTTCATTGATATATAATGATATGCTGATATATAGTATATTTTATGAGTTAAGAGGCTGATAAGGCCAATAAATAAGGATGATCAAATTTTATATTTTCCGTTATACTACATAATTTGGGAATTAGTTTCATATTATCACTATAGACATCCAACACATGAGCAAAATTATGTTATGAAATAAAAATATCATTTATTCAATTTGATCTGATATTGATTTTGCGAGGTGTTGTTTAAGAACCATGCTAGAGTATTCCATTCGTATCTATGAATATCATTCACTGCTGGATTCCTCCATTTTTCTTTCATATGTTCGAATTCAAATTATTTTTATTATTAATGTGCATGGCAAGATTAATAAACTATATTTTCTTCGAATGCATCATGTACTATCTCTCTTTTCACTTTAATATAATCTTCAGCTCATGATTTTCATTTTTTTGCTCATATTTTGTCGTATTTATGAATTTATAAGATAAAACGTATGGATTCAAAAACTAATAGAGCCGGTTCGGAAATATGCATTGAATATTACTTGTAGAAACAAGTCAATGGCTTTTGGCATTGAACTTTAGTAACAATGTCACTTTTCCCGAAATCATGAAAAATGCAGTCTAAATCGTTTTATAACTTGCTATAAAAATTTTTCTGGGCAAAACCACTGGCATAGGAGAAATCTATAGAATTTTCTCTAGAACGTGACAGAAGTGGACTGAGGATAAATTTTTTTTGCCATTGTGCATTTTTCAAACATTGATCTCGTAACTAAATTTTGTTATTTTATTTATAACACAATATTTTTATCTAATAAATATAAAGGAAATCATGGTGGTTCTTCACCATATTGGTAACAAGAAATTATATTCAATATTGAACGAGATATTAATTTTTCAAAATTGAACATTCTGCTTCTTATAACTTAATCTTCACAAAGCAGAGTCCAATAATATTAGTATATATATTATATATGACCTATATACTATAATGTGCCAAAAAGCAAATTGCAAGTTAATGATAATTCCTCGGTAAAAATGAAAATTTTGAAAAACATCAATTTTGAGTTCTCACTATCCAGGTGCTCACTGGATGTACATACAACAGTGGTATAAAGTATAGTTGGTATGTATACATATAGATAAACTTTAAAGTCTTTTGATTGGACTGTTAGAGTAGAAGAGTGAAGCTTAAAATTTGAGTACTTGGAACTGGAGCCTTAAAATCGAGGAAATAAAACAGGGGGTGACCCAAAACGGTTACATTTGCCCCTTAAATAAATCTTCAATGCACTTAAATTTGATAGAGTTTGATTCCATGTATTGATAAAGATTCATTTCTGAAGCGCTTTGCATGTTAATGAGCTGTTCACGCGTAAAACCGCGCTTAACCCATTCTTCTAGTAAATATTCGCAAAGTTCTTCATTGTTCGAATAAACTGCACGCCAAATAACATTCGCTCCATCATCATCAACATCATCAATTCCTGATCCATGATCTAACAAGAATTTGACTTTTTTGATGCTGTTTTGTTTATCTTTTTCGAGATTGACATTTTCAAGGAATTTTGGAGCAAAATAAGGCAAACATGCAGCATAGTGTAATGGAGTTCTTCCACTTTTATCTTTCTTTCTAATATTGAGATTTGAATGTTTCAAAATGAAATCCAATTCTCGAACACCTCCACTTTGTGCGGCAATGTGAAGTGCGCTTCTGTGATAATTCTCGTCAAATTTCGAGCCATTATTTAGCAGCCACATCATTATTGATGTGCTTGCGCCTGCTGCAATCATTTCAATTCCATTCATTTCGACATTTCTCGATTTGAATAATTTCAATAATTGAACATCTTTTCTTTGAGCAGCGTAATAATAAACGTTCTTTCCTGAACTAGATTTTATATTAACATCAGCTCCATTTTCCAATAAATACTTACATGCATCATAAAATCCGCCTTGTATTGCAAAAATAATCGAATTAAGACCAGTTCCTAATAATCCATATGTTGCGCCATTCATTTCACCTCCATTTTCTTTTATTAGTTTCATTGCATTAATATCATTCAACATCGCTGCTGTATCAATAGAATACCCTCCAAATCTGAATGTTGGCTTATTGAGACCTGCTTTGTTCCTCTCAACGAAATATCGAATGATTTCGGGATCCGTGGAACTCAAAGCACAACTCAAAGGTGTATTTAGCTCCGTGTTAACATTCATTTTCAATTCTTCAACTAAATACTTAACAACATCAAATCTATCGTATCGCGCTGCATTGTGGAGAGAATTGAGAGATCTATCACACGCTTTATATGGATCAGCTTTCAAATCATGAATTAAATATTTTATCATTTTTAACGATAAATGTCTGCACGCGAATTGAAGACATGTTCTGACTCTGTTATCGGGATGATCGATATCCAGAGACTTAGTATTAAAAATATACAGCAATGCTTCAATGTTGCATGCTTTTCCACATGAAGGAGCATCAGGATATTTGTTCGTTCGTTTCGAAAGCCAATCGAAAACTTCTGCTTGATGTCCAATAACAGCATATCTAAGACCATCTCTAAAAACGCATCCACAGCTTTTGCAGACTTTAATTATTGACCTATTGCCTCCCAGCACTGCGTATTGTCCAACAGATTCATCAAAAACTGATCCCAATAATGTCATACAATCGAAAATTTTCTCTGCACAATAAAACGCTGCTGCAGCAAAGGGAGAGACTTTATGATAAAACAAAGATCCAACGTGGTTTGCTACGAGATATAAAGACTGTGATGAATAATCTGGATGCTTTTTAATGTAATCATTAAATTCATCAATTAGATCATATCTAATTATATATGCTAATGAGCCTTTTGTGTATTCATATTTGATATAATCACTGTCATATGGTATAATAACGTCATTATATGGTTGTATGAAATTAATGTCAACGTATTCTTTATATGGAAAGTTTGACACTCTTAATCCAGCATTTAGAAATCCCTTTATTTCATGTGAAGGGAAAATACCATGTTGGAATAACTTTCTCACGAAAGAAACCGAAACTCGTGCAATTGGAAATGCATAAACTTTAACACCATAATTAATAAGAATTTTGAGACAAAGGTTAACATAAATATCAAATTGTTGATGTCTAATTGTGCTAACTTTGAATATTAATTTTAATATCCAAATAACTTCATTATCTTCACTTGAAAGTATGATTTTCTCCACTTCATTCATTGTTTCTGTTGTAACATTATCCAAAAGCTTTTGAAGTTTCGCTTGCGATTCTAATTCAAGAATCGAAATCGAACTCAAATCAGTAATGTCACTTTTACTTTTATAGTCACTTTTTATAGCTTTTTGATGTTTCACTTTTTACTTTGCGAAAACGTTTTAATGGATTCCAATTCTATACTCAAAAACGCATACAGGAACAATCTGATCGAATACTATGTCAGTGGATCTGGTTCTCAGTATATTAATGGAAGTATTCAAAAAACAAAGCCTGAATATGTTTTTGACCAAATTGATAAACACTATGATTGGTGTTCGAATTGCAGAAGGTCATATGACGAACATCCATTCATGACATTAAGAATTAAGAATAAATTAATGAATCTCAAAGGATATTACTTGAAAGCTGGATGCTGCGATGACCAAACATGCTGCTGCGAAGACACAACAGCTTATTGCTGCTATTGTTGCCTTTATAGTTGGTCATTGCAAATTTCGAATGATAACACAACATGGAAAACAATTCACAAGATAGAGAAGGACCAGGAGATGAGATATTGCAAGGAGAAGACCTACACATTCAGTGAAACATACAGCGCTAACTACGTTCGATTAGTTCAAGACGAAGCATGTCCAGGAGATCCTCCGTGCATCGCATTGAACAAACTCGAATTAATCGGAACATACGATGGCGAAGAAATGGCCGATGATTTAGGACTCGACAGCGAAGAAGATGACGTCAATATCATCGGTTATATTTCAAAGAATCATAACTAATAAAAAATTCTAATTTTAAACATCTCAAAATTGATTTCATTTTAATTTTTTAAAATGAAGAAAATATTTGAGAATCTTGATCTAAGATAAACAATTTTAAACTCTGTTTCTATTGATAGATGCTTAATTGGTCAATGCATATATATTCCTGGTTTCGCATTCTTGAATATACAATGTAATTAGACGAAAAAGTGTTTCAACTCGAGATGTCTTAAACCTAATATTATTCTAAGTGTGATATGCTACAAATGGTCAGGAGTTACCTACTGCCCTTTTGGATGTAGGGATTGCCGATCAAGGTTTTGTCAAATCAAAATAATTTTCAAAATGGATACGCAATCAGATTAAAAACAATACAGTAACATTATAGATAACTTCAGATGTTAATACATGGAATTAATTCAGATGTTATAAGCAGTTTAATTTAATAAGCATGTTTCGAGCTCATTGATATAACATGGGAATTGCCACATAAGGCATTACATTGCCTCAAAGTTATGCTTGTTTTTAGGCAATACAGATGAGTTTTTGAATCATACAAAAACATCTATAATTGTTGCCGTGATCGGAATTGGCATTTGGAAGAGCGGCGTCTTAATTACAATAGAGTCAATAATCTCCTGCGGTGCTCCAGGAAGAAGCTCAACTTCTAAGTTCATCTTGAGTCCAGGATAAACAACTCCAGGCGGTGTCAAAACCTTGAGGAGTGGATTCTTTGGTGATGCTACTGTGTAATGGAGTGGTGTTGTTCCAGAGTTCGTGACCGCCATCGAGAACTTGGCCGGATTGTAAGCCTTGACTCTGCCGAAAGCTATGGCTGATATTGATGTGGAAAGAGTTCTTGGGCGCGTGATTCCCTTTCCGGATCCATTTGAAGCTGATCTGGTGAGAACTTTGCTCTTTGGTGATGATGGCTTTGACTCTTCTTCAGTCTCCAGTGGCTTATCACCTTCCTTATCATCGAAGAATCTTGGCGGATCAAACAAAGCCATTCTTGGTGACTGTGGTCTTGGAGAGTGTTCATGTGTTTCTGCTGGCATCGAGAATGTTCCTTCTGGAGCATCCCAGAAGTTGTGCAGGTTGTTTCTGTACTTGTTGTACTGCATGATGAGGATGCGTGGGCTTGGTGTAACTGGTGGAATTAGCAGCTTGTCTTCCATAGCTTCTGACTTTGGCTTATTTTCCTTGAAGCTATTGTGAGCGCGTTCTAAGCAATTATTAAGAGCCTGCGTGAAGACTCTTGTATCATACAAAATGGACTGCCTGACTGTTTCTGCTTCTATCATTGCGTTATCTTCCTGGCTGTCCATGTCGCTGAGACCTCCTGGTGAAATAACCTTTTCTTCCTTCTTTTCCTTCTTCTGCTTTGCGTTTGGCTTCGGAATGTGTAAACCTTTCATGATGTTTGCACGCTCCTGCTTTGAAAGGGAAGATCTTTCCATGTAAATGCGAGAGATCGGTTCTTGGGCCATTATGTGGCGCGTCAATATCTTGCACTCGCAACCAGATGGATGCAAAAGTGTCGAACGATTCTCCTTTGCAACAGGAGGAAGAACATCCTGTCTCATGAACTCTGATGCAGATAAATTGTCTCTAATGTAGAAGAATCTTGGAACGAACATGTGATACAATTCATTGAGCTGCGGTTCGAGAAGTGTCTCCTTGATTGGATAAACATCACCGAAGCGGCTCTTAACGACTTCTACCTTCTTCTTCGGTGGCTCTGCCGGGACTTCACCCAATCTCTCTGTGCCATCCTCATCAGCAACCAAGACTTGGTTGTCTGTCTTGATCTCAATCCTGCTTGGCGAAATGAACAAGTCAGCATCGCTGCATGTCATGTTGACGCATTCTGGTGTAATAGAGAGTTTGTACTCTTTGCAGGAGAATGTCGCTGATTCGCCTTTGAATATTAACGTGAAGACGTTGATTTCCATCAACTTCGTTCCGTCTGCAACTTGAATGATTGGGTTGTCTGGAATATCGAACTGCACCTTGTCTGGCTTCTGATCGATTGCGAAGTTGACCCTGAACATGATCTTTCTGCTGCCATCACCTTCGACGTAATACTCAATTTCATCAGGGCGAATATGATAATCTGTGTGTGTCGCAACATCTGTGATTTTGCCGTGTGGAAGATCCAATTTCTCCATTTCTCCGTTTTCATTCTTACGATAAGCAATTCCTTCGGCATCAACACTTGTCCATCTATCATTCTCGTATTTGGAGACTGTGCCGTTTGGATAAACAATTGTTGGTCTTCCCAAATCATCCTTCAATATGAATGAATTGTCATCAGCGATAATCATTGCATTGTTGTTTGATGTCTTGATCACGATATCGCGGCCATCGTAGTAAATGGACTGCTCAAGGAACAAAACTGTAACTTTGAATGGTGGCTCAACAACGATCTTAAGGCCTTCGACGACAGTAACAACAATTCTTTCCTTGACTGATATAATACTCAAAACATCTCTGATGAAGATGTGTGAACCAAATGTGATTCCTGTTGGGAGAATATCACGCGTGATTTCAACCCTCATCTTTGATTTGAAAACATATGAACTCGAGAATTTCTCAGAGTTTGTCTGTGATAGTGGAAGACGATAAATAAGTGCATCCTGCTTTGCAAAACGAGATGGAATTGATGGAAGAAGAGTCATTGGGTCTTCTTTAGCCTTCACGATAGCAGCTGGGCTTTGTACTGCACGCCCTTTCTTTGTTCCCTGATGTGGTGCTGTCAAGAAGAGAGTCATGTATTCTCCTAAGTCACTGATCATCTGTGGCATGTTGTAGCTCGATAAAATATGTCCATTCGTCTTTGAAACAGGAGCAAGAGTGAGAACAAACAAAACGCCGAGTTGCTCATCTAAATGGGATTCAACAATTGATGCTTGTGAGATTGCATAATGAAGCTCATCGAAAAGTGATGGCTGAGCAATTGCATCGTGAACTTCATCAAAGACTGATTGATATTCACATGAAATATTCCATTGAGACCAATCAAAGAAAGAGTTCGGAAGGCCAAGATTGTATTTCTTGTTGATTGATGCAATCATTTGATCGAATTTAGTTCCTGCATAAGCATATTGATTTGTCGGTGTTGTTACAAAACTTGTAACTGCAGAGCAAACAGGAGCGTTTTCTGGTGTAAATTTCCATTTCTTGAGCTTGTAAATGAGAGGAAGAACAGAAGGGTTGTCGAGATTGAACATTGGGTCTGGCACTTCCTTCTTCTCTCGTATAACGACTTTACGATTTAATGATTGTAATTCGCGATTAAATAATTCTTCATACATTTCTGCGATTGTTGGAGGCGGTGATGGAGCGATTGTTTGGAAGTTATTCGATTGCAGTTGTGTGTACAAGCCGTTTGTGTAATCTTCTGGATGTTGAGAAAGATATTCGATAAATGCGTCGTATGTAAGATTTGGAACGACTGCTGGTATTTCGATGAATTTCCTGTTTTGGAATTGTTCGTTAAACTGCTCGCGAGCTTGAACAACTGATATAACAGCTTTTTCGATTTCTTTAAATGCACCCTCGACGTCTGATGGGACTTGAACATCCAAAAACGCAACCTTCTTAGATACAGAAAAACGAATAAGTGGCCATCGAGCCGGAGGATAGCAATTTGGATTATTTGTATAATCTAAATCTGATCCTGGAATTGTTTTCTTTTGTTGGACACGTCCTGATTTCTCGAGTTTCTTAGAATATGGTGTTGGTTCGGCTCCTGCTTCAGGAATTACAGCGAAAAATGCGTCAATTGGGTATCCAACGTTCTCCATATCGAAAACTTGATTGCCCAAGTATGGGTAATTTTGGACGAGGTAAAGAACATCGATTAATCCATCGAATGGCGCATTTGGCTTCGAATCTGAAGGAGATTTGCCTTTTTTACCTGATTTTGGTACGCCTTCTTTTATTTTAGCTGCTGCTTTCTCTGATGCCGCGATTGCTTTCTTTTTTGCATCCAATAATTTTGAAACGTCGCCGTCTATTTTGGTTTTGATACCTTTAGCAACTGCACTTGAACCGTCGTGTCTTGATTTTTTATCGTTTTTGGTCTCACTTTTAGAAACTCGGCCGCCCGAATCTAAAAAGTCCATTCCGTTAAGGAAAACGACTTCCTTTTTGTAGTTCTGTTTGATGTACTCATTCAGAGCTGTTGGCTCGACTGCGTTCTGTACAAAGTCTAAGGCTAAGAGGAAATGAGTGATTGTTACCTCAGACATTGACAAAAACGAACTTTTGAACGATAACTTTACAAAGTTTCTTACTTAACAAATATTTTATTTACATGACAAAAAATGTTTACATGTCAAACAAATTTACTTGACAGAAATCAGATTTTTCAAAAACCAAATTGGAACATGTTTGATGCTCATGCTAGCGAATTTTAGAAAGCTATAGATTCAGAGTTTAAATGAATCAAAATATATTTCCTAAACCAGTTTTTATGAATTCATGAATTTATCTGGAATATAGAGGATTTCAGGGTTATTGATGGATACAAAATTAAATCCATCAATAACTCATTATGGCTGCTTGTTTTTCATCACAATTTATCAAACAATATTTTCTTCACTTTAAATGCATCAACAACAGCTCAACAAATAAGCTTCATCAATGAAACGGATCGATATAGTATCATGGGAAAGATCAATCATAAATACTTAATAAAGGGCGTTTATAATTTTCTTTTCCATTATCCACATGAACTTCCTGACGATTATTATTATTTCAATCAAAGTAATCACCCATTGTATACATCCAAAGCTTTCCATGTTTCCACAAACTTTTTAAATTCATCAAAATGCCAATTGAATCCAGGATACCCTTTTACTGGTTTAACTCTTTCACAAGAAACCTCAAAAACTTTTATTGATGGAACAAGTAACATAGACATATGGTTTTATGCAGTGGGAGTTAAGATCAGATGGGGTTCATATATGCCTGGGCCTCCTTGTTTACCTGAATATGGTATAAGAGTTATTGATTTGTATATAAGAATATCAACGCTATGTGTGCTTAATGATTTTCTGGGATATAATTTTATAAACAATTGCTTTATCGAACAAACGATTTGCATTTGTTCCAGAAGTTATGGTAATTTCTTGATTTTTGTTTTAACATCATTTATATCAATATAATAAACACTTTCCCTTTCTACTCAAATATAAAGCTTAATTATGTATTTATGAGATGAATAGTATTGGCATATCATAAATATTTTAGATTATAAAGAGAGATAAATTTGATGCTTTGGAGCTATATGGTTCATATGTCATGGTGATGAACGTGAAAAGACATCAAAATATTTGGACATAATGATTTTGTTAAAAAAATCACATCATACAATTGCCTTGATTCAAAATGGTAATCTCCTTATAAATTCTCATCAAAATATGAATACAATATGTAATATGTTATATATTAAGAAGGGAATCAAAAAGAATATTAATAAATGTATGCTAATGAGTGGGATATATCAAACAATCATGTGGAAAGCATGGTACTCTATTTTCAAAATTTCATAATGTGATTTAACGATCACAGTTCCAATATCATCAGACATAACTCCGCTTACATACAATGTATATAAAAAGCATAGTTCTTTGTATATTATGGCATCAAGTTTGTGATGTGTAGAACTCTCTGTTCATCGGACAAGGCTGTTTTTGTAGATTTGGATTACTTTTTAAAGCAAAAATTTAATTAAAAATTTTGATACTCAATGCCATTGATTCAAAGCATAGTATTACTATATGGTATAGTGACACATAAGAGCTATATGCATCATCACTAATTTCCCTTATTGTTCATCTCATTAATGATGATTCCAATATCAAAAAATTGATATTTCAAGTAAAGGGATTATATTTTCATCATATCAGTGAAAGATCGATATGAACTTGTAACACGTAACTATTTTACTTTGCCTTAATATGTTGTAGGAGCTCTCAAAAACGTATTGAAGACATTTCTTAAAAAACTTTCTTCATGTGATGAAATGAATTACATCATTGATTGCTTATATCCCAGGAGAATGTAATTTTGGTAGTGACACTCTTACCATGGTGTTCAACGTTTGATTAATTTGTAATTTGATTTTTTTTCCTAATGAAGTCTTATTATTTGTTTAATGACCTAGTTTAGGGGAGATCAAATATCTTCTTTCATGTGCAGATATATGGGCTGTAGTTTTGTGATGATGGCCAACCTTGTTCGCAATTTTTCCTTCAAACACGTGAGGCTAAAAATTAAAATGTGCGAAAAATGATACTGGATGACCAAATATTTTCTAAACATCTCACTTAATTTTTCAATGAGTTCTCTCAATTTTCGATAGTATCGTTTTTTTGCTCATCAGTTTAGATGAGTACACATTTTTTTTTGCCTTTGGGCTTCTGAGCCATCGGCATCTTGTTCTTTTGTGTTTGTAGATTAAGAACACACCTAACGGCTTCTTCGAAAGGGGCAGATATATTGTAGTTGTTAAGGGCGAAGCACTCTATGTCTGAGTATGCTTTGATCTTCTGAGCCATTTCCTCACCCTCAGCGCGGAGCTTGTCAGAGCGCTGATCGAATTCATCACGAAAGTTGGACTTAAGACCAACCAGGATGTCAGGCACGTATGGGTAGAACTCCTTGATTTCCTTAATCTCTAATGACTCGAAGGATTTCGGATCGAACAAGGAGAAGAAGAGAAGAAAAACGTCTGTCTGTGAGTAGGAGGGTTGTTTCAGATTCTTGTCATCATGCTGGTCGGCTGTATTCCAGAGCTGTAAGCTGACTGTTGGGTGTCCCTCAACAGTAACAGTTGCAGAGCAGTTACCAAAAACTGTTGGGAAGTATTCACCTGAGGAGTCACCGGACGTGAATGAATGGAGAAGGTTGGCCCTACCGATGGCATCGTCACCGACAACAACGCATTTGATGTGCTTCATCCTCTCGCTAATTTTTCCATAATTATGCCATCGTTTTCCATAATTGAGAGGAGCGAAGCGGATCTCAATATTGACCAAATTATGATATTCTTTACTTAAATGTTGAGATCCTGCAAATACAAGGGGATAAAAGTTCTTAAGAAATTATCTAACTTACGATTATTTTCAATTCAAAACTTATCGTTTAAGAAGAGAAAATAATTACATGATTCGATAATTAATTAAAGTTTTCAAACATTTTTCGGGCGCTTTCGCGCCAGTAAAACACTAGAAAACTTCAATCTTTAAAATTTTAACTTTTACTAAATGTTATATGTGGCGTATAATACTTTCAACGAAACAGACACTTTACATGTATTAAAAAGGGGCGTGCATCCAAAAGTGACAAAGAAATAAGAATCACTTCGGCAAAGTCAAGAAAAGCTACGAGAGTCTCTAAGGCAGGATGAGTGTATGTCACGGTACTGTATTAGAGACTATCGCAGCTGTTTCTGCTGGTTCAAGAGAAAATCAATATTAAATTTTTCAGATGATTTCATCCAGGATCAATTTGCAGACGTCCTGTGCACAAAACTACACATACTATTGACATTTTAGGTTTGTTTAGATGCACAGGACGTTTGCAAACACATCGTTTTATAACAACTTTTTGGGGTATAATTTTTGGCCATTTTTGCTACTATGAGCAGCTATTATACACGCTTTTATTGCACACAGTTGCAAAAATGGCCAAAAATTGCACCTTATTTTAAATTGAATATATTTCGAAAACTAAACCAAAACTTTTCGCTTCTTTAGCTAGTGACGGTATTTAGCTGAAGTTTTCCAAAGTATCCATCAGCTAAAGAAGCAAAAAGTCATGACTTATGCTGAGATTCACAACTTTTATTTTAGGCCTGATTTTTATCCAGTTTTGCTGCTATGTGCAGCAACAGAATATGGTATAGATGCAAATAACAACAAAACTGACTAAAAATCACACCTTTTTTTTTAAATTAAAGTTTTCTCGAATGAAAAACAATGTACTATGCTCCTTCAATACTGGAAATATTAACGCATATTAAAGGATCTAGTGTATCTTGCCAAAGAAGCACCAGGTATCGTTTGCACTCGAGAAAATTTCGACCATATAAAAATCGCTATTTTGAAAAAAAACTTTTGAGTGTACAAGCATCTACAGCATGAAAAGTGTATGAATGCACAATAAAAGGCTTTGAAAAATCGCTAGTACAAAATGATTTTCCTAAATTCACTCATCACACCTCTAATCATCGCTTCTTTTTTTACACATCAAATCTGACATGTAAAGTATCACTTTTTGTTGACGTTGACAAATCGATATAAATTACACGTCAAAATTTTTATATGCAAATCGAAAGTTTTGTTCTTCTCAGCGATAAAAAAGAAATACTTTTTTCAATCAACGCAATAAAGCGCGACAAGTCATGGGAAGCATACCTAGAGCAGATAAAGCAGCTGATTCCTGAAAAAAAGATTCCAAATAAAACAAATCAACAAATTTACTTATACGATGATGTTATTATCGCAATAAGAGACTTGAAGCAAGTTAAAATTTTGGTCACGATTCCAAGTAGCTCAAACGTTCAGATTGAGCCAGCAATAAACTTAGTTCTTAATCAGATCGAAAAAATCATCACACACTGCAGCGATGGCGTTATTTCACAGGAGACACTTACTGAAAGAGATCATTACATCAGATTGCGAATGATTTGTCAAAAAGAATTTTCTAATAACGGATATATGCGCTTCATTCCAGAGAGCGAATTCGCCGTGACACAAGATTTCTAAATATACTCGTAAATGTCACCCTTAATATATATGTTAAACATGATTTAGAATTTTATATATATTTAACATAAAGCATTCCATACTTTTGACAACTAAATGTAATGATGTGATTAACAAGTCATATGTTTATATTTGGATATTTATGATATTTAAAATATTTTGATTTGAAGGCCCTACAACGAAAAGATTAACTATAAAAGTATATCTCGGAATGAGGGTTTCTGATTTTTCATTTTTTATATTGCTGTCTAATGCTTATTTCATCTGAAATTAAAAGTAGACATTTCACTGAACAATTATCATTAAAAAGGGATTGTATACAATTTTCATGTGTTCATTTACATCTATTCGAGCCAACAAAGGCGGTGCGATCTTTATGTCGAGCATTAATGTATCAATTGATCAATCATCATTTGAATCATGCAGTGCAAAGTATGGTGGATCAATTTATATATCAAGTATGAAACAAACCAAAATCATCAATTCGATATTTGATAAGTCTTTTGCTGACTATTTTGGTTCAATATATGCACACGGTTATGAGAATCTATCAATAACATCACTAGAAAATACAAACATATCCAATAGCAATGCTAAAAATTCATAAGTGGGCTTCGAATTGAAGGAGTCAATGCTTCTCTCCGTGCGTGCAGTTTCAGCAACAGCATATCAGAAAAATTTGGTGCATTATGGGATTGGAACTCAATACCTTGTATAACTCGAATTTCAAATTGTAAATTTGAACAGAATAAGAGTGATAGTGAAGGTTCCTCTATCACATTTTATCATTTTCAAGCCGTTTCTATAATCAAAAATACATTATTTATAAATAATACAGGAAAGGGATTTAATTCTATATATGTTTACAGTATTGATTCAAATATTACTGTAGAATCATGCACATTTTCATCAGACATCGGTGACGAAGTTGGAGAACGATTTTCTAAGGATTCAATTCAGTTAATAGAATGTAATTTCAAAAAGTGAACACTTATTGAACTGTAATCTTAATAGATAGCAGCTTGGAATGAATAACATCAATCAAAAACGTAAAAATTATTGATGAACATTTTTTGTAGAAACAACAAGCTAACATATTGGATTTATGTGTCCTTTTGCTGTGCGAAGTTGATTATGACGTGAAGCTTGTATTGTATTCTTTTTGAATTATAATTGAATTTTGAACTCGAATTTAATGCATTATAGTTTGAAGAGCTCATCTGATAACTGTCTGTCGAAATCTTGATTGACGTCTGTCTCGATGAATGAAGGTTTTGGCATAGATGTTATCGAAGTTTCCTTAGGCTGAAGGTCAAATGACACGAAAGGCTCAACAAGATAGGCGTACAACTTGTCGCACTCACTGATGTACTCGTCTGCTTTCTGACGAAAGAAATCACACAATTCTTGCATTTATTTTAAACGTACACAAATTTTACATATCATTTTTAAAATATACGTGTCAATATTTGCTGTTTTGTGTCAAAAATGATATTTATATGTCAAATTACCAAGTTAATCGTCATAAATGGAAAATCAAGCAGTTGTTGACATTCCGCATGAAAATGACGGCCAAGTCTATAAGAAAAAGAAAAATCACTACCCAAGGTTGGGTAAGAAAGTTGAGTTTTCGGAAGATGACCAAAACGTTTTAAAAGATGATACATTAAAATTCGATGAACAGATTGTTAAAAGACGCGCTGCGATGGGATTGCTTCCAAATGTTCAGGATCCAGAAGGTAAAGCACCTTTCAGGCTTTCTGAATTGAAAAGTTCAACATATTACGAAATAGATGAAGGAAACGCGATAGCTTACAACGAAGGTGGATATAGATTATGTCGAGCAAATCGTGGGTTCATTACTGAAGGCAATTTTTTTTGGGAAATGAAGTTTTGGAAAGAAAATCAAGACTCACATTGCAGATTTGGCATTACCACACTTAGAGCTGGTCTGGAGGTCCCTGTAGGATATGATGATTTTGGTTATTGCGTCTGCGACAAAGGCGGCGCATATCATAACAGAAAATTAAAATCTGATGTTCCGGGATTCGCAGCAGGTGATGTTGTCGGTCTTGGATTGTCAATTCATAACAATGAAAAAAATCAACTCGTTGGTCAACTTAATTATTACAAAAATCATCAATTTGTATGCACGTTATATGAAAACATTGACTTTTCGAAGAGATGGTTCCCTTCTTTGTCAATCTACAAAGGAGCAAGAGTCACTGCAAATTTCAATCCATCATGGAAGCCTGAAGGCTATCTTAGCACATCTTCATATTCAGTATACGCTAAGGATCAGCCAATCAGTGTTGTTAAACTCTTATCATCGATGAGAGGATTTTCCTCAACAAATATTCCACCTCCAGATATTTACAATGCAATCAATGTTGCTCTTACACCCATATATGCAATGCCATACTAAATTTGTTTTGTTATTTCATAAATAGAATATATGCAAAATATGCATTATTCAATCAATATTTTTGGCCGAGAATACATATAATTTCAATCTCAATTCATATTAAAGCATTCTAGTAATGCGCATGGATCAATACAAGTTTTTATAAATGATCATTCTTGGATTATTTAATTTCAATATATTTTAACAATAATTCTTTTATGAACATATCAAAAAGAGGGTTTTCAAATGTTTTGCATAAGAATAAGCAATACAAGTCATTTTATAAGAGGGATTTAAAATAATTTCGTTTTCATCATTATGTACTTCAGTCTTATCATCGCAAAACGATGCTTTAATATATGGTATCGTGCAAACTCATCAATCTCGAAATAATTTAAAATTTTGAATATTATGGAGCAAGAACAAATAGACATATAGAGAATGAATTCGTGTATCAAAAGCGTAAATGATCTAATCTTAAATGATTTAATCTTTCGTGATCCAACAATTGAACGAACAAATCAAGGAACATGAACATGAAAATAAGCTCTCTATGACTAATGCAGCAATAACCAAACGGAGCAACGTGTTGGTTCAGTTAATTGATGTGGCTCAACAAAAGATAGAATATAATTCAAAAATTTTAACAAATTCTGGTATTAATCATAAAGGTAGAGCCTTTTGCATAGTCAAATCGAAAAGATTTCCCACCCGTAGTGATTTGAAGGAAAAATAATCGTAAAATTTTATAAAAATCAAAAAAAGATGTTTTTTTATCTCGGCGTCGATATTGGCACAACCAGCACTAAAGCTGTTTTGTTCGGTGATGACGGCACAGTGAAGTGCATGCACCACGAAACTTATCCTCTCTTCAGCCCTTCTCCAGAAGTGGCGGAGCAAGATCCCGAGGAAATATACGCTGCATGCAAGAAATCCATATCCAAGGTGATGAAGAAAAGTGGCATCAACCCAAAGGATTTGCATTTAGTCTCCTTTTCGTCGGCAATGCACTCGATTATCGCAATTGATAAGAAAGGAAAACCATTGACGAAGTCAATCACATGGGCAGACTGCAGATCAGCACCGTGGGCCGAAAAGATCCTCAACGAGTTCAATGGACACGAAATTTACAGAAGAACTGGAACTCCAATTCATCCAATGTCTCCATTCGCGAAGATAACGTGGCTTAGACACGATCATCCAGAAATATTCAACAACGCTTACAAGTTCATCGGCATTAAAGAGTACATTCTCGAAAAATTCTTTGGAGAATACAAAATCGACCACTCTGTTGCTTCTGCGACTGGTTTATTCAATCTTGAGAAGAAAGATTGGGATGAAGAAGCCCTTTCCGTCGCAGGCATCACGAAAGACAAATTATCTACGTTGGTCCCAACAACATACGTTTTCAGAGGCTTAACAATGCAAATATCACACGAAATCAATGTCAATGTCGACACACCATTTGTTATCGGTGCAAATGATGGTGTTCTCTCAAATCTCGGCGTAAATGCAATCGATCCAGGCGTTGTCGCAATTACTATCGGTACATCAGGCGCCATTAGAGCAGTTGTCGACCACCCAGTTACTGACCCTAAGGGAAGGATCTTCTGCTACGTTCTTACAGAAGATCGTTGGGTTGTTGGCGGACCTGTTAATAATGGAGGTATGACACTCAGATGGGTGCGTGATGAACTCACTGCCAGTGAAGTTGAGACAGCCAAGCGTTTGGGTATTGATTCATACCAAGTTCTTACGATGATTGCGGAAAGAGTTAAGCCGGGCTCCGGTGGACTTCTTTTCCATCCATACATCGCTGGTGAGAGAGCTCCTTTGTGGGATGCAAACGCGAGAGGTTCGTTCTTCGGTCTTGGATTACATCACAAACAAGAACACATGATTAGAGCTGTTCTTGAAGGCGTTATTTTCAACCTTTATCACGTGTTTATGGCACTAACAGAGGTCATTGGAATGCCAGAGAAGATCCAGGCAACAGGAGGCTTCGCCAAGTCCAACTTATGGTGCCAAATGATGGCCGACATTTTCAATCATCCTGTTACTGTTCCTGATAGCATTGAAAGCTCTTGCCTCGGCGCAATCGTTCTCGGTATGTATGCGCTTGGCGAAATCAAGGATTTCTCAATCATTTCTAAATGGGTTGGAACAACACATTCGTTAACACCAATCCAGGAAAATGTCGTTGTCTATCAGGACTTAATTCCGATCTATATCCGCGTTTCTCAGGCATTGAAAGATGAGTACAAAGATATTGCGAAGTTCCAGGAGAAGTGGGTTCATGAAACAGACAAAGACAACTAATTTCTTATAAACTATATTATATTTTTCTTTCATACAAAAATCAAATCATATTAGTTTTTCATGATAAGTTTAAAATTGATATTTTGAATATGCGTAAACAAGTTATGTTGATTTAAGGAGTATCTTTACTAATATTTAATATCGATATAAAATAAAATAACCACGCCGTGAATAAAATTATTTGCAAAATTACATATTCTTTGCCTTCTCGTTGTATTTGGCCTTCTCCTCTGGAGAAAGTTCTTTCCACTTTTTTGCAAGTTCCTGAAAAGTTCCTTGACCGGCAGACTCCTTCATAAAGACGTTCATTCCGCTGAGTCTCCTTTGTCCTGACTCTGAAGACCTAGATTTTGATGAATGCTTCAATCGGGCAAATCTTGTGCGTGGAAGAGCTGTTAAATCAGGTCCAAATGTAAATTCCATTTTTTCATAATCTGCACACTTTATTGAAGGCTTTTTGTCATTAACTTCAAGAATCCAGTGAAGATTTGAATACATATCGATTGAATCTTTAAGAACTTTGCTTAATGGTGTATCAGGAGCTGATGAACACATCTTTTCGACAACTTTCGCTTGAATTGCTTGGTAAAAAACTTGTTCTTCACCGGTTAATCCGTTTATCACTTCCATTTTATTTTTTTTTGCATTTACAAATATTTTACATAACAAAAATATTTCATTACATGACAAAACATACTTACATGACAAATTAAATTGCATATATTATTTTACATGACAAATTTTAATTAAAAAATATCAATTATGATAATGAATATCTTTCTTCAGAGTAATGAATTAGATTGAAAACTTAATGGTGCATGTGCTAGCATGTTTGCAGAGGTTTATATTTCTTTAAATCAAATCCATGATAATTCATTATATTTGAATGAAATATCTAATGCAAACACATATTCTATAATGAATAGATGGTATAAGTACAATTTTCAATATATGTTTTCATTCAACATAATATTCTAAATCATATTGATTATGAAACCTTTTAGATTTATGAATGAAGACCAGTGTCAATATATAGTGCAGATATATTAACTAATGTTAAAGCTCTTATTCTTAAAATTGGATCAATATATCTTCAACTTTTCGATGAGGAGATATCTGCCAATTTTTTTCATTTAAAAAATTTTGTGTCGCAATTCTCTAATAAGTTTTCTTTAACTGACACTATCTGTGGGTTATATAGCCACAATAACAGCTATCCATAAAGGATTTTAGAAAAGATATTGATGGCGACCTCGAATGGGCAATTAAATTTTTATACGCAAAGTCGGCGAAACTCGTTTTTTAACCTCACTGGATTAACTTCTTGCTAATTTATTGGGGAAAAAAAGCTTAAAAAGCATATTTGTGATTAGATTTACCTATTTATCATCGACAACAACCTATTTTAACCAAAAATGCATGTAAATTCATGAAAACTACATTTTTTTAAAATAGTGAATTTCTTCAATTTTATTTTCACCAAAAATTTCATTTGATATCGGTATTTATATCAGAGGTTATGTTATCAAAGTTCAATGAAAGGATATCAACGAACGGTGACGTTCTTCAATCCGCATTTCCTTGAAAATAAAAACAGAAATAATATTTACATATAAAACAAAAAAAGTATCAAAGGTTGTTAGGAAGTCTCCAAATAGCAACAGAACCATCAACATTTCCAACAGCAGAAAGAGGCCTTTCACCATCGAAGCTGCATCTGCAACCGCGTGCGCCGCTGTTCATTACAGCAATCTTCTTTCCGAATGTGTCAATGAGTGATACTTCACCTCCAACAACGACACCATAGTCTAAAGATGGGTGCATCATAACATCACTAGCTCTGGCGAGAACATCGCTTTGTCTTCCCATGTCAACGTAAACGCAAGGTCCACCTTCACTGGCATAATAAAGAGAAGACTTGTGGAAACCAATTCTTATGATCGGACGTCCATTTGCAGCATTTCTAATAGTCCTGTAATCGCTTCCGTTCGTTCTTGTGTCGTAAGCGAGAATGCTGCCGTCACGCATTGCAACAACGAGTTCGTTTTCGTTTCTCGCTGCACATGCAATTTGGGAGTGCAATTTTAAGCACTGAGTTGCTTTCATAGCTGAAAGATCCCATCTAACTACTTCAGTACCGCCAGTTGAAATATAAACATCACTGGGGTTGGAATCGCATGAGAATATGAGTGTTCTGGCTCCTCTGTCACCTTCCATTCCAGCTTGGAAACAGTCAACTGGCTTTTCATGTCCTTTCTTCAAAACATAAACAATTCCTGGACTTGAAGCTGCCGCAATGCAATTTCCTCCGACATGGCAAACATCTGTGATTGTTGAACTCGCTGGGCGCCAAACGTTGTTTCCCCAGATAACAGAGCCTCCAGCGCATCCGCAGATGACTCCGTCGTGATTCTTAGAGAAGGAAAGTGATGAAATTGAGCCGCAGTCATTATTAGATATTGTCTCAAGAAGTTCAAGACCACCTCCATTGATGATATAGTCCGTGTATCTGATTTCTTTCCTGACTTTCCTTTCGAGACCGCCTTCACTAAACAATGAGCAGTGAATTGTTCTTTGTAATGTTGCAACAGCATCTCTCAGTTTTTCGTCTGCTAAAGAATCTTCATTCTTTGTTGCTGTTTGGAGATCGATTGCCTTAATTCTGGCTTCATCGTATGGATCATTTGTCAGGAATGAGATTATGTCGCTAAGATACTCTGTGGGATCTTCCAGTTCGCTGTTGAGTAACTTGTAAACATCAGCAACTTTGCTTGCGCCAACTTTACCACCGAGTTCGATGTATCTGTGTATCATTGCAATTAAAGGAAGGGGACTGGGACAAAATAGAACAACGTGCTTTTCTGACATGTAAATTATGTTTGACATATAGAGTCAGAATGTCAAAATAAAGGAAAGTGACGTGATTGCGCGGGAAAAATGGAAAAGTGTCAATAGG
>JALKBU010000721.1:0-26697 GCA_023091735.1 Trichomonas tenax | reverse complement strand
AATGTTTTGGATTCCTTCTTGAATTTCTTTGGAGTCCATCAGTGTTTCGAAGTTTGTTATAGTATTCTTTTCATCTCTTTCTGTGTCATCATTTTTGAAATCATCTTCCTGTGATTCTCCAAAAATAATGCAATTTGCTGAGTTTCCGTTGTCATCCAAATTATATTTAATTGCTTTTGTTAAGCAATTAAGATTATCTTCAGAAACTCCGAGTAATTTCTGAAAATAAAAATATGATTGCGAAATTTGTTGGATCGAAGCACGATAATTAATCTTTCTGTCTACATTATCAGCAAATTTACTGGCTCAATATTTTTTAAAAAAAATTGAAAAAAAAGTAAACAACATATTAATAAACGCTCATATTTATACAAACAAATATAAAAAATAAACAAAAATATTATTATGGTTGATCAAGGATTGGAACATCCGCATCAAAGCCATAAGCAACAAGAGGAATAAAGGTCTGCTTAAGAACAATTTCTGTTGGTCGAGCATAGTTATCATCGAAATCATCAAAGTCTTTAGAATGATCAACAGTTTCTTTGTCTGAGTCATTTTCAAATAACCAAGGATCAGCATAGTCATCTATATCGATCTCTGATGTTTGCTCTATCTGCTCGAAAACTTGAGGCAAAGCTTGATTTTGCTTTTGAGGATTTTGAGTTCCTAATTCTTGCATTCTGTTTTCCTTAGGAATAGCCGGCGCAGAAATCGTTGGAAGTGACGACGGTGTGATTGAAGGAATCTCTAACTTAGTTTGCAAGCGAGTGTGCATCTTTGTATCCAAAGGCGGAGGCAAATTAGCATCTCCAGACAAATGCAAGTCTGTCATTAAAGGAGGCGGAATGTTAGGAATGTCGATGACACCTGATTGAAGAGGTGGAGGAATGTCCATAGGAATAGAAAGTCTTCGAGGAACTTTCTCTGATGTAGATGATGTTTTCTCGAAAGTGGGCGATTTCTCTGAAATCATTCCTGTATCTAATGGCGGAGGAACATAAATCGGTTTAGAGCTTTCTTCTTCATTCAGTGGCTCTGGAATTGGAATATTGATCTCTTCTTCATCGATCGTAGACAAACCTTCAGAGTTATCAGAAACACTATTCGCACGGCTCAAGATTGGAGGAGGCAAAAGATCAGGCATACTTCCGATTCTGCTGCCCACGCGTCTATCTCCGAATATTTCTTCAGAGGAGTGACCGGCATCAGAGACTTCTGATGAATAAAGGTCAAGTGGCGCTTCGTCATTTGGAGGTGTAGGAAGAGGAATATCGACATATGGATAATCGAGATCATCTTCTGTGTTCAAAGTGTATGGAATCTGTTTGAACTCAATTTCTTCAATTGATATTGGTAACGGAATATCAGGAACACTAATGAAGTTGTGAATTCCTGTGTTTAGAGCTGCCGGCATTTTGTAATCATCGGAAACATCATCGCTCGATGAGTCTGATGGGAAGAAATCCGTTTCATGCTGCAATTTAATTGGAGGAGTTGGAAATTCTTCTTCGGTATCTAAACTATCTTCTGTATTGAGACAAGGATAGTTTGGAGCTGCATCACGGTTATCATCAGATATTTCGAGTAATATTCTTTTTGCGTCTTCAGGAACTTCTCTTGTAATGTCATTATTTTCAAATTTTGGTTCAACATAATCAAATTGATAACTTAAAGGACTAATAAACGATTTCTCTGGTTTTGGCTTTGGAATGTTAGGAATAAAATCATTTTCAAATCCATCAGAAAGCTCCAACGGCTGAGAAAGCTTGACAAGTTCTTGATAATTATTTGGAAATTCATTTTCATGGATTTGGACTTTAAGCATTTGACATCCTTCAATATTAATATTGTTTTTATGTTCATATTGCTTAGATTCTATTTCTTCACCAAATTTCATAAAAATGTCCGGATTGTTAATTTCATCATTCATCAAATCTTCTAAGAACTTTTCATTAGACTTCTGATTGTTGTTTGACTGTGAAAGCTGCATGTTATATATCATCTCGCTGTTGTTTTGAATCAAAAGAGACGAAGAATCATCATATTGAGGAATAGCAAATTGTGATGCAGATTTAGGAAATATTGCTCTCCTTCTTGATGATGTTGACATGAATCCACGACTCGAAGAACTGAACATTCCAGCGCCAGACATGCTTGAATCATAATTGTCATCATTGTCATCATAATGTGTGACTCCGAAAATGCCATCAAACATTCCTTGGCCCATAGCAAGATTGGACAAGAAATTCTGAGAGTTCAATCTTTCAGATTTAATTTGCTCGAACTCAATATCTTCATCTTCAAATACTGTTTCGCTCCTTTGTTTTATCGTTGTGCAGTATTCATTGGATAAGTCCATCAGCTCCTGATCTGGAACGAATGGATCGATTGGAACAGGATTGTTGATTGTAATATCATCAACTTCGATTTTATTTTCTTGGCTCAATTTTTCGCAAGCATTATTGATGAAATCGAGTGCAGTAATCGTCCTCTCTAAATCATCAGGGAATACCACATGTTGGGCATTAATTTGATCCTGTAACTCAGGAATGTCATATGTTATAATTGTTTCTTTCTGGGTAACGATATCTCGACTTGCACACGCTGATATTAACTTCAAGTTAACAGCACTCGTTTGCCTAGGAATCTCATCCTTTCTTTCATCATTATTTTCAACTGAAGCATTGTTCTTTGATGATATATTATCTTCTGTTTGTTGTTTCTTTTTCTTTGTTTTTCCTTGCGATTTAAATTGGATCTTTCGTTTTGAGAGTTTGTTGATGATTGGTGGAACAGTAATCGCACTATTTGGAGGTCGATACTTTGGAACATCAAAAGGCGAAGTGAAGCAATTAACCTGCGATAGGATAATCGGCACATTTATTTTTTTTGATGGATTTGTCCATAATGAATAAGTGTCACATGTTGTTGGAAAAGGAGATAAAAGATATAGAGGATCATTTTCTGGAGAATTGAATAGATAATATGGAAACACATTATGGAATTCACCGAGTTGCGACATATCAGTTGAAAATGCGTAAAAGAACATTCTTGATTCATCAGTGCAACATCTATTAAAGTTCACAAATCTTCCAAGGAATTTCTCATGGTGCAACCCATGCATGTTGCTGTAAATATCTGTGTCAATGACTCTTTCTAAATCTACCTTTGGAGCATGGAAATACTTAAAAAATGGAATGACCATTATATTGTTATAAAAACCATAAACACTTGTTTTGTCTGTGAGTTTCGTTGAATCGATTCTGAACTCGATCAGATTTTTCATGAATTTCAGGCCTTTCAAGAGTGTAATCGCGACACTGTCTGTGAACAGATGGCCAACTAAATCAAGAGATTTAAGCTTTCGGATTTTCTTTATTGATCTTAAAAGATCTAAGACTTTGTCGCCTAAATTGCATTCTTTTGTTCCTTGTATTTCGAGTCCCCAGAGTTGAGAATCTGCAATAGCAGTGATAATTATCTCTAGTATATTAAGATTTGTTTCATTAAAAGTCCCGGATAAGGCCAAATACTTTAAATGAGGACTTCGCAGAAAGATTCTCGCAAATTTTTCAACAGTTTCCATTGTGAATTGATTTTGATTCCAATGCAACTCAACAATGTTGGTAAATGGCTTAATGTCCGTCAGACCAACTCTGAACAAATTTCTCTCTTCTTCAGTCATTTTATAACCTGATAAATTGAAATATATCTTATTTTTGAGGTTTGATACCGCAGCGAGCATGTTCCTCAAAGAAATTGCACAAAAAGACGAGTTTTCAAGTGTAATTGCAACTGTTTCTGGTGGTAATATGATTGTACCTAAAATTTCCGAAAAATTTGTCTTGGAGAAGTCAATATGTGTTAGAGAGTTAGATTTGATGACTTTAAACTTTGAATCTGCAGCTGCTGGAAAATGATAAACCGCAGGAGTCCAATTTGCACAAGAATAGTATCTCAAAGATAGGATTCTCTTTACGGAATCCTGGAATTGGATATAAACTTTAATGGCTGTTATAGGATCTGTGAAAATATTTTCAAATTTTAAAACTTCAAGCAATCTGAAGCATCTGGATGTTATTAATGCATTTGATATTCTACCTGCATTGCGAGTTGATATCGTGCAATTAGTTATCGTGAGACTTTGTATATCGCCAGGATATTCTGCGAATTGAAGAAAATTCACACCTAGTTGTGCAAAATTTGATGCAGAAAAGCAATTATCGAACTTCCACGCTATGACTGATGGATTTTTGATTTTAGAAAAATTAATTTGATCGAATTGTATTTCATTATAATTTGATAATACAATTGAACGCAGTGATTTAAGTTTCTTTAGTGCCTGATACAGGATTAAACCTATACATTCAGGACAAAAATTATCCAATTGTAAAATCGTTAATTTCGATTCAAAAGCAAGCGTTTCAATTATAGGTTTGGGATTTGAAATAGTGTGTATCGATGAATTAAATGTGATTGCTGTCCTAAAAGACCTTGAAAATTGAGCAAATAATCGAGTTATTTCGTTATTAAATGGTTCATTGTATTTTGCGCATAAAATTGCAAATCTTATTGCCTGAATTCGCTGATTTTTCTCTGTTCGAATGGGATATCGTGGTTTTTCTTTTGGATAATTTATAAATTCGAGTTTTAAATCAATTTTTGAATCTTGCATTAACGCACTATTAGTCTGTATTATCAGGTTTTCTATTAGATCGATATCTTCTGATGTTAATCGCAATATTTCGCGACCTGTGTAAATTATTTTCGTATTTTCGTCAACATATTCTATTTTTGTTATATTGAGCTGACTCACGAACAGCTTTATTTTCCATTTTCGCGATAACATTATAGGTCGAAGAATATGAATTCCGAAATATGACATAATTACGATGCATCGCTTCGGTTTTCCTTTTGACGATGGAATTCGAGCGTCAATGACCCCCAAAACGCCGCCTTCGATTCCTGAGATCAGAGACTCAATCTGGTCGTAATTATTAATTCGAATATTTTCATTCATTTTAGTACTTTTATTACAAAATTATCTGCGAAATTTTAATGTTTTATGGCTTTCGAGCACAATTAAATGAAATCCAACAACTACACAATCAATACACAGAGTTTGGCGTTGCAGATACACAAAATATTAACATTTTTAATCGGTATTTTGTTTTTTCATGTATCTTTTAATATAATAAAATGAAAAATCAAATTTATATTAATCTCATCACAACGAAATGATTTGTTACATCTAGATTCATTCAATACAATATTTTTGATATATATACATATGTATATGAAAACATTATCCATCACAGCATATTTGATATAAGAACATATAGCAATGTATATTTTAGAGTCCAAATTTAAAATACTTCATATTTTTATTGATTACAAATACCCTCTAAAATAGCATCAAAAATAACCTCGTTGAAAGTCGCGATTTTTTCTCGAACTAATACTTCTAGGCAAGCAGGGGAACTAGTCATAGCGGATATCGGAATTATTTTCTGTTCTGCATTTGTTTCAATTGTGAAACACATAGTATACCCTTGCTGTCACTTAGATAATTTTAATATTACTTTCAAAATATATGTTTTTAGCAAATTATATTGTTGAACAATCTCTTATGTCATAGGTCGATATATTTATGTACTGTTTGATAGCAATTATAGATGTAAATCGAAAGAAATATTGAAGCAAATATCATTTGATACTTAAATTTTAAAAATATGTATTCATAGGATAGAGATTTAATTGTGTTCAATCAGATATAGCGTTGATATGATGAAATAGTTTTAAATACCCTAAAAATAGATAAAAATTTGAAGATGATAATAAAATCTATAGACAAAGTAGTACAAAATGATGCAAAAGTAATAATGATTGGAAAAGGAGAATCAGGATTTAATGATGTTGAAATTTCCAATCGCATATCAAAGAGAATCATTTTGATATTCGCTCATGGATGTTGGGCTGCGTTTTTCTTATGCATTGTTCTGATTGCCACAACAGGAAATTCGAGATAAGCCTTAATCAATGGAATCAATATGCTTGCGATAGAATGGCATTAGTTGCTGAGGCCTTGAACATGTTCTTATTCGGTGTAATTATTTATGATATTCCCGAAACATTTGAAGAAGGAGATGTTTCTTATTACTATGAATTAGGAAATTACATGATGTATCAATTGAATGAATCTGATTCGTTTTTAGTTTTTGGAAATAACACCAATCCATGCGTTGGATTTGATTACGAATTGGATAATCTTAACTTATTTGATGGCAAAATAGACAAGAATATATCTAACGAAGCTGAATTATATGATAAACAAAGCATTCACCAGTTAGTAAGATTTGCTGTTCAGGAGGTTATTAAATACAATGATCATGTTTTTCAAGATCAAACGCCAGATTGGAAATGCGCTGAAAATGCACTTTTCATTATGAACTACATTCTTTTGGATAGGTGCACAAAAGTTGCTGATAGGATCTATAAATTAAACATTCAGCAGTTCAATAACTCCTATTGGATGTTTGCAGCCCTTGCAATTGTTCTATTCTTCGGATTGATTGGATTTGGAATCACAGAAAATGCATTTTATCAGAATAGATTAAATTGCTTCAGAGCAGGCTTAGTTGTCATCAAAAGATTCTCACCATATGCGCTATTAAACAATCATCTATTCTTTAAGATGTTCCATAAAGAAGATAAATCAAAAGGAGATTCAAAGGCAACTTTAGAAAGTTCAATCAATAAAAATGCAAATGATGCAATTTTGTGCACAAACTTGAATGGCGTTATTGAAGTTTCCAATCTTGCGACAACATCATTATTAGGATACACACCAGAACAGATTCTTGGACAAGGAATTCCACAGTTCTTTTCACATGACAGTTATTCAACAATAGAAACAAAAATGGAGCAAATGATCAACAAGCAATCTTCATTATTCTATGAAGATGATGTCGGCGTGATTACAGATTGTGCTCAGGTGATTCCGGCCCATTGCGTGATTATACGAATGAAGAACTCAAGTCAAAATATTCAGTCATTTACTTTCGTGTTGAGAGATGATCAGACACTTGTGGAAAAGAAGAAAGAAGCAGAGATCGAAAAAGCAAAATCCGAAAAATTACTGTATCAGATTCTTCCGAGAGATATTGTTCTTCAGATTAACAAAGGTATTGCAGCGATTTCTTTCCAAGTGCAGCATGCATCAATCATCTTCATTGATATAAATAAGTTCTCTGAATACTCAACTATCTTAGCACCAAATGAAATCATGACAAACTTGAGCATCTATTTCTCACACATTGATGAAGCCGCTGCGAAATATGAAGTTTTGACGAAAATCAAATTAATAGGAGATATTTACATGGCTGCCTCAGGGCTATTTTCGCATAATACTTCTCCAGAAGATATTGCAGAGCAAACAGTATCTTTTGGACTTGATGTTATCCAAAAACTTGAGGAAGTCAATAATGTATTAAGCGCTCATTTGGAAGTTAGAATCGGAATCAATAGTGGAGGCCCTCTTATTACAGGTGTTTTAGGTACTAAAAAACCAGCCTTTGATATCATTGGCGATCCAATTAATATTGCTGCACGTCTTCAATCCGCTTCAGAAACAAATAAAGTTCACATTAGTAAGGAAACATACCAACTTGTTCAGGGAATGAGTTTCATCTTTGAGGAACGAGGAATAACATTCCTCAAAGGTAAAGGAAGCCAGGTAACATATTATGTGAATAGGAATTCGGAATAAACTTTTTATGTTATTGAATTAATTATGAACATAAAATAATCTAATAAACATGAAAAATGATACCAAAGATACATTGTGCAGCTCATTTATTATGATTATGATAAGGAAAATAGATAATGTTACTATGAAAATATTTTCCTTATGATAAAATATTATAAATACATCGATAGAAAGCATTTATACATTGTACTTTAATGATGGATGCAATGTCTATGGTTATATATTAGCAATATCAATATTGATAAAAAATTATAAAAGTTCAAACATAAAACTTGATTATTACTTGCCAAAAACACGAGAAACATTATGGCTGAATCTTTGCCTTTCGAATTAATAGAGAAAAATAAAAAAGCGTTACAATTAAGAAAGGGATAAAACATAATTTTAACAATAAATAGATTAAATAACCATAGTTTCGTTTTCAAGCTGTGAGTCTAACACTTGGTTCAACTGATTTTCAATAACCGCATCCTGTGTTGTCTCTCCTCCATCTGCCTCTGGATCTTTGTAGAACATGAATATTCCGACGGCGATGACGACACAGAGACTCAACACGGCATAGAATATCACCATTGGAACAGACGTTAGCTGCTGCTTGACTTCATCGACGAGATTTGGCGAATTTTCGGCATCTGTTGGGAAGTCGACGGGGATATTTGCTCCCTGAAGTGCGGAGAGTTGGCGGAATTTAGTAATCGAAGGTTTTGGTGTTTGCGTATAACGAGGTTTAACTTGATTTGCGGCATTTGGCTGTTCTTGGTCTACGACCTTTACGTCGCTGACCTGGACCTGCTTCTGTCCCTTTCCCCAAGCGGCAAACGGATTGCTGACACTAGCCGCCGCTAGAATCATCACAGAAAGAAGCATTAGAAATTTTATGTCACTTTTGTTTACATAAGTACAAAAAATAATAATCGTTATCTTGACACATAAATACTTTATTTGTCATAAATAAAATCATAATGAAAAACACTCTTCATGAAGCAATTATTATGCTCACCTTCACAATTTTCAAGAAAAAAATGAAAATTCTCAAATGAAGAAAAATTCAAAATTTTAATCTTTAAATTAATTCAAGCTATTTCACCTTTATAAAGCAGTTCATTTGTGGATCTATTTGGCCAACTATTCAGTTTTTAATCACAATAATATTCTTTACTTCCCCTGCTTTTATACGCTTCTTAAAATCTATACGTTAAGTGTCTGACATGTCATCCCATTGTCTTGAACAATGTCTAGTTTTGAAAATCTAATTTTTTATGTGTCTTTTGTAATTTTGCACTAAAAAATCAATGAATTTCGATTTTAATACGACAAAAATGATTTATAATAGATACAGAATCGTATTATTGAAGATAACGACATTCGAAGAAATTGTGTGTGTCTGTGTAAACTCCCGACACAGTTCAAATTTTTATTAAATGGGATTAATACTACTGTTATTTATTATAGTTGAATGTTTCAGGAATAAATCAAGCGTGTAACACTAAATTACATTCATTAAGTTTTAATATGATATTATTTAAGATAGTTATAACTTTATTTTTCTTAGCACGTTTTAGTTCAGAAACTCATTTTAGTTCAGAAATGAGTCTATGACAAAAGTGAATATCAAAAGTGACAGTCGAACCTTAAGGTCACTTTTCATGAATAAACTGTCACTTTTTGCGCGGACAAATTGTCATCTTTATAAAAAGTGTCATAAATATCATTGTAGTCTAAACAATACGTCCAGGTTAGTGTTGTTGACGAGCCACAAATCTATCATCAACGAGCATATACCTAATTGGTAAGAAAACAACGATATTTATGCATGGTTAAATTGTTGCGAGAATGTCATTGGGCTAGGTCGGCCTGAGACTTCCAAAGCCCTCGAGTGGCCAAGCTTTAGGCCATGACATGATTTTTCTTTTTCAAGCATTACGTCATATTTATGATAATTAATTTCTAATTTATCTATTTTTGCTTATACTACTTTTTGCTTTATTATTATATTATTCATCAAAGATTTTTCAATTCTTAATTGTTTATTCAATATAAATTTTTGTAATTAAATATAATATTATAAATTATGTTTGTTTCTCTTTCTTGTTCATATTAACGAGCATCTTCTTGTGGACTGCTCTTATCGTAGGCAATAACTGATCAATATCGATCCAATCACCACTCACCATTTCTTGCAATTGACTCAACAATGTCATCAGCTCATCTCTGTGAGCTTCCTTCAATTCAGCACTTGAATTTGGTATTGAGCTCATGATTCTCAAGTTTCTCTCCGACAAATTGTTGAAAACTGCAATCTTAATGACAAATGTTGGTGTCACTTTTGTGATAAGTTTGACAAATAATTTGTCAATTGGCAGATTTCTTTCTTCGACAAAATAAAAGTGCTTTAATTGTCGAAAATGAGTTTCGGAAATGTTATTTGTGTTATCAGCATCCTGACAATAGCATATCATCCATTTCTCTTTGTTCATTGCAAGTTTTTGTTGCACTCCAAACCTAAGAAAACCAATTAACTCGGTTGAAATTATTTCTTCTTGCATGGTAAATATGAATTATAAACGAATAATTTGAAGATAAAAATAAAAAATTAGTAAAAAATGAATTTTACAAAGAATATAAGGATCGAATTGAGAATCTAAATAATATAAATCAATATATAAAATGAACGTAATATGAAAACATTATCTAATTCATGATTCATAATTAATTATGAATTTAATGATATATTAATAATTATGAGAATAAGTAATAATATGAAAATAATGAAAAAGGTATCTGTGAAAAAATAAAAAAATAATTTATTCATATCAAAAGTGAAAATGTAATGTGTATTAAAAATTGAATCAATAAGTGGGTTCTTGTTAGGGCCTGGCTTGGCCACTCGAGGGCTTTGGAAGTCTCAGGCCGACCTCGCCATGCATCGAATCATGCTTCTGTTGAATAGGCATCTGGATGCATCTCTGCTAGATCACCAGGTCATCCTTCACTATGAGGTCACAACTACTCATAATGAAGTCTTCTTTGGCTCTCAACATTGAGTTCAATCCATTTCAACTTATTGACACTTTTCCATTTTTCCCACGAAAACATGTCACTTTCCTTTATTTTAACATTCTGACTTTACATGTCAAAAAGTTACATGTCAGAAAAAGCACGTTGTTCTATTTTGTCCCATGACAGTTTTCCATCGTTTGACAAATTGCCATTTTTTCGCGGCAATTTTATAATCATATAATTTTAATCGATTAAGACCAACATTATGATGATAAATCAAAATATTAATATAAGACTTCAAAGTGCACGAAATTTATTTCATGCATTTATATTTTGAGCGATAACAGTATAATATTAAAGTGATTAATGAATTTATATGTGATATATTAATAGAATTTATTTTCAAATCGAGTTACTTGAAAGGTTTTTCATTTTTCGATCCTAAAAAATCCGCTCCAGAAAAACAGAAAAAAGGCAAAGAAGTATTTCAATGGTCATATAGCCTTAGAAAATGATTAAAAATATGAAAATTAGATTGTTCATAGTATGTTTATGAATGGATCTGTTGTTTATTCGGGCGAGAGACTTCTTGGGCCCCATCTTTAACGAAGGATGTTATTTACACATTATCTAAATACTATTTATTAAGAAAAAAAATCCTAAATTGAGAGATCAATCTCAAATATACTCAATGAGGTCTTTGAAAAAATTAAAAAGTGCAAAATGGAAAAAGCAAAGGTTGCTGCCTATCCAATGAGATTCTGATCTCTAAGAACCTAGCAACGTATTCATGAGCTAGAGTTTATACAAGCTCTTAGCATATTTCTACCCGTACAACGAAGTTCTTAAATTTCAATAATTTTTAATCATCGTATGTAACTCTATTGAAAGGTCGTACAAGTCCCCAATCATATGATTAAAAGTTTCTATATGAAATTTCTACTATATCTTCATTAAATAATAGACAAATTGTGTATTTTAATGGTTTGTTAATCAGAATTTGAAATTTATATAACATTCCATACAAACAGGCCCCATATGGATGAAGTGTAGAGATACAATGTTGCATTTTCAATCGTTTCATAGAAATCTACAAAATAAATATCAGAAAACAGGATGGAGCAGAACTGTGATTGCAGCGAAAAACATCTCTTAAAAAAAGATGAACGTGTTAATGCCAAAATTCTCCCATTTCTCAAGCATGTGGGGTTGCTCCATCACATATTATCTGAACTTTTATGTTGTGATTTCGGCGAAAAAACATTTTGGTTCTAACATGAAAAGGGTTGAACATGACTCTATTTACTTGATGTGCTGCAGATCTTATCCATTCAATGTCTACATCTCTTGCTGTAACGCACAAAGCCGCATAAAAAGTGATATTTAGGTGTCACCCACTAACTTTTATTTTGACACTTTACATGTCAAATCTGACATGTAAAGCTTATGATGTTTACAATATGCAGGGGGGCTGCGATCTGAGGGATTAAGCATCTTAAAGTTATTTCTAAATTTTGAAGTTCTGAAAATTGCGTTTTTTGACCCCCTTTTGAAGGCGGCAATCATAGTATATTGCTGATGTACCTCTTCGTAAGACGTGGCGCTACGTTCTGACGAGATTAATTTTAATTTCGAAATTTCTAGATCTTGACAAATTTTTAGAGTCATAGTGTATTCTATCATATGGAGACAGTACTGATGCATATATATATCGAGCTTTGCAGAAGAGTGTGCAAAGCAGTGTCTCTCTCCATGAAGTTTTATATGGCCGACAAACCAAAAAGTGAAGTCCCCCCTTTTAGCATCTTATTATTTAAAAAATGATATGAATTAATTATTTTTGTAACTGATTGAAATAATAGTTGTAAACTGAAGGTGTATGAGATGCTAGGTTCTATATTTATGAATTTTTGGGGATGAAATGTGAAAATAAGATTTATGTCATGTAAAATCTCATTGCCGTGCAATGTCAAGAAAAAATTGACAATGTTTCTTTTTGCAATCTCAATTGCTAGTTTACCAAACATAAACAACTATGTTCCTTCGTCATGCGGTGCTAACATAGATGGAAGCGTTTTTGATTTTTCGCAAATTTCTCAGCAAATTGGAGTTGCAACGAAAAATATCCAAGATACTGCTGCATTCACTTACTCACTATGCGCAATGTTAGAGGAATCATCTTTTCTACAACAAAATCAATATAAACCAGGAATCGCCGCTTTTCTTAACAATTCGGACACAATTACTTACTTTGGATTCTCAGGATCTCAATATATCGAATTTATTGATATCGAAAATCCAAATGCAGGTGCCAACGTTATATATTACCAAGAACAGAATGATTTAAACGAAAAATCACACACAACAGTTTTCAATTTAGTCTGTAACTCAACTGCCGAAGAAGCAACGTTTGAGTCCATCGATTACGAGACATCGAAATCTTCCGAATCAGTGATTATTTCATATAAATCCAAATACGCGTGTCCAACACAAGGAACTGCACCTAGTGCTGAACCAAAAACAGTCAATTGCTTAGCTGTGTCACCGATGATTAATGGAAACATCAGCAAAGTCGATCTTAATAAATATAATCTTCAAGCAGGCCATACAATGGTTACAAGTGATGGAAACATTGTTTTCTACCAGCCATGTGGCGTCCTAAGTTGTCCGGCAACATACACATGCGACAAAGAAAGTGCATCAGTTTGGTATTGCACAAATAAAGCTTGTACATCGTATGGCTCAATCAATAACAACATCAACTTCGAATTCGGCACAAGCATCACACGTGCAAAGTACTCAGAATCATCAAATAACGCTGTTGTTCAATTTAAATGCAATGATATGATTTCCAAGCAAAATCCACTTTTCAAGAATGACTTGAAACTTACATCAAATACTCTTTCGATATCTGTTGACAGTGCAGAAGTTTGTGCAGTGCAAGACGATCCTGCTGATATTTACTACTTCGAAAGGCATTATCACAAAGCAATAGTTAATTTAACGAATCAGAATTATATTGGTGCTACAAAACTTCCAGTTACTGGTGAAGGTGTTCCTCAAGATGCATATGTTTACTTGGATCCAACAAAAACGGTTGATTGCCCAGCACAGCAAACATGCAACTCTCACAGACCATCGCATGCATGGTATTGCGCAGAGAATCGCTGCACAAACATTTGGTTCGCTGATTCAAAGCCTCTCAAGACATTTACTAACAAAACAATGCAAATGAGTTCCATTTTGTACTATGAGGGAGAAGGTGATATACAGTTCAGAGCTCTCTTTGCATGCAGTACAAATTCAGTAAAATACGGTGATGTTTCAACAGAAGATAAGAAAGTTGTTTATGAGCAACAAAAGAATTTATTCAATATAAGATTTACATCACGTCAACAATGCGATGTTCAGTTTTCAACACTCAACTTCGCCAAGGATCCTGCTCCAACGCCAAGTGTTCCAGCACCAAAATATATCTACTCAACAAACGGAACACACAGTATTAAGATCTACATCAGTGCCATCAATCTACTCGAGCAAGAAGTTAAGATGAGAACACGTGAGTCAGGAAAAGTAGATGTCAAGCTTTTCGTTACTCCTTTCTCAGGTTTCGGATGCCCGATTAAAGATTCGTGTCTCCAAACAGATGATGCTGATGCATATGTTTGCTTCGATAACGGCAGCAAGCCAGAATGCATCTCTGCTGCATATCTCAACTACGGTTATTCATGGAAACTCATAGATCCTGATAACATTGCAAATGGAGTGATTGCTAGGTTCAGAGGAACAGATTATTCATCTATGTTAATGAAGATGTCGTGTTTAGGATCAACAGAATATATTGTTTACACAGAACCATCTACATTCAACATCAGATTGCAAGTTGATGGCGCATGTCCGAAGCCATGGGTTGACCCAACACCTCCTCCGAAACCGAAACCAACAAGTCCACCACCAACAAACATAGTCAAACCATTCAGCTTGAGCGCAAACAACACCAAGATCAATTTGGATTCTGGTGTATTCATTAATGGCGATGTACTTCTTCAGAAAGAGACAGTCAATGAATCTGCTACTTTCATTGCATTCCCGGGCGATTCCAAGAAGCCAAGTGAATGCCACAACACATTTGATTCCAGTAATGCTACAGTTTGGAAGTGCTGGATGTCAACAACACCAGATCCATATTCATGCATCTCCATTGCTGATGCAAGATATGGATATGTTACATCAGGAAACAATGTAACATATTGGGGAGGATATGAGAATTCCTCAGTTACACTTAGTTTTGTTTGTGGCGAAGACAAAAGCACAAATGCATCAAGACTCTATTTCAAGAAGGATGCTTATCAAGTTGGAAACCATGTCTATCTGACTGTTGAGACATCGCAATTCTGCAATAATGGTGCTGAGAAGAATCAGAACATTGCTTTGATTGTGTTACTTATCCTGACCTCAGTCATCGCTCTTTCATTCCTTCTTTATCTTGTTATCGGATCCATCATTATTCAGCACAAAAGCGGCAAATGCGATATTCCAAACAAGCCTTTCTGGACTAATTGCATCAGAAATTGCTGCTGTGGATGCTGCAGAAAAGCGAGCTCAGATAATGACACTGATAAATTCATAAGCCTCAATTAAGTACTTTATATATTTTTGTAATCATATATAAAACCAGTAGTCAAAACTATCACATTTTTTTTTATATAATCTCGATATTTTATCAATTTCAAAATTGGCCATACAAACGTTATGCACAGTGACTATGTAGCAGAAGTATTGTTATATTTTACATTTGGTGTTAATATATTTTGTTTGACATTTTAAAAATCATATTATTTTTTAAATTTGTCGGTACATCGAACAAAATTTAGGTTTCGTGAACATTTGTTATGTAAGTTATCGTAAATCTAAATAATTTCAAATTTCGTTATTAAATCTTTGTAATTTCAGGAAACTTAATGATATCCAAGAATAGCCTTTCCTGATTTATGGCAGCTTGCTTCTCTAAGGAGCCTGCAAATCTCTGTGTGTTTATAATTTTCGGCCAAATCAAGGGCAGTCCTTTAAGAAATATGATGAATACGATCACTATCTGTCTTATTGACATTAACACCTTTTTCTAGCATCAATTTCACTGAATTCAGTCTTCCCATACTCGCTGCGATTGTAATTGGAGGAGGATTTCCAAAATTCACATCAGCGCCGCCATTTATGAGTGCAGCAGCAGAATTCTCTTTGTTCATCATCAACGCCCATTGAAGCGGAGTTCTAAACTCTCCATGATTGGGATTCGCGCCTTCTTCGAGTAATATCTTAACGAAGTCACCTTGGTCTTGCTTTGAGCACTGCATTAAACACTCATTAAGGAAATCTTGTTCGAATTGATTGGATTTTTTGTATGCTTGTAATATATTTTTGAGCTTTTCACCATCTTCGCCTCTCAGGCATTGTTTGACGGTGTTCTTGTTCATTTGATTAGTTTTCGCTGAAGATTCGGTAATAAAAAGACTCATTATTATTTTTGACGATAAAATTTTGTAATGCATCAAATTGTCAAAATCAAAATTTATCATTGATGAGATTTGGATAAAAGAGCACTATCATTTGTACATTTGATATGTAAAGTGTCAAAAATTTATACACCACGATTATTTTCAATTCAAAACTTATTGTTTTAAAAATGAAAATAATCATTATATAGAGAATTAAACTTTTCCAACATTTAAACCGGCACTTTCGCGCCCGTAAAAGTTTAAAATTCCTGTTGCTGAAACAGCTTAATGGTTGAACTATGCACATGATTGATACAGGTTTGACGTGCGCACAAAGTAATTAAGTTTTGATTTTTTAGAAAAATCCCATCACTTACCAGTCTTGAAAAAATGACATTCAATGCGCAATATATATATATTTTAACATTATAAGATATGCATAAATATATAGGAATGTGAACAGTCGACACTTTATAATAATCACGTTGCAGAAGGGCTAGGTTTAACCGTTTTCGAACTTTACATGGGAAAAATTCTCCGTTGTTGATATCGGGGAATTGGGAAAAAAATTCAGTGTGTAAAAAGTCAAGTTTTTCTCAAAAGATTTTGTTCATCAATGATATATTTAACTGTTGTTATCAAAACATCATATAATGCAATCAGCAATTTGTTTATTTATATTTGGAGAGATTAAATTTTTACAATGGTGGATTTTTTTCATTCTCAGAATAAATTTTGAATAACATTGAATCTGTGAAACAATCATTTTTAAAGATGCCTAACACAAGCAATGTATCAAATTCATTGTTAGATAGCTTGTCTAACCTCAATCAGTTACAGCAGCATATCAACAGCGGAGAGAGTGTTTTCTATCTCGATCGAGATGGCTCTAATATTCTCCACTTTGCTGCGCAATTTGGAAGTCCAGATGTTATCAACTTCTTGGTTGAAAGAGGTGTCGATATCAACAAAATGAACAGGATGGGCCTCCCACCAATTCACTTAGTTTGCCTCGTTGGAAGTCACGCAAACTTCGAGAAACTCATCTCACAAAGCGCGGATGTCAATGTAAGAGATCGCGAAGGAAGGTCATTAATTTTCTATGCAATCTTCAACAGCACACACACAAATATCTTACGAGATCTTATTCACGAATACAATTTGAATACAACAGAATCCGACACAAATGGCAGGAAGCCAATTGATTATGTATACAAATATATTGCCATGGTGGGTGCAGCTTGGATTGGCACCGTATATGTATTGAATCACGTCACTGATTAACCGCTACATTTCTTGTTAAGCACTTGTTTTATTTGAGATAAAATGAAAACAATTTCTTTAATCGTTATGCCTTGAATATTGAGATCAAATTTTCCTTAGGTTTTTCACCTTGAAATGATAATAAAAAATTGATTTTTAGTGGGTGTAATAACCTTATTCGCTTCATCTGATTTGCAAGAACCGTTATTATTTTTAATGGAAGTCTCCATTGATGAAAGGGTTCTCTTTGTATTCCATCAAATTTTAAGGACCAGACTTCTATAATAGATCACTGTTGACCAGAAACTCAACTCCATTCTTAATATTTAAGTCATTCCAATATTAGATATCGTTATTAGATATTGTTATTTCTTTGACCCACCTTAAAAAAGAAGCATACATTCCATTTCTCCCATGACTCTAGTCTTAATGTTGTTATATAAATTGTTGTTTTAATAAAAATACACCCAGAAAATAGATTTTTTATATTTCAAGGTTAAAAACAGTGGGAGAATTTAAAATTCTCAAAATTCAATGTATAACGATTTATATATTTATATAATATGGCAATAATGAGGTCGATTCCAAGAAGTGAAACGAATCTCTCTGGGTTGGTTTGCCATGGCGTTTCATCGCATCTTGGCTGCAAATCATTCAATTTTGAATGGTTTATGGCGTCCGGACGAAAAACATCGACATGAAGTATTTTCTTTATTGATTGTATTTCGCACAAGTGCTGTTAAGCTTCGCCAACTCTCATCTTTAATAGGCGGGGGCCAGCCCCCCAAAACACATCGAAAATTTTCCGCATTTATCATTCATTTGGGGACGTGAAACATCAAAAAAATTTCATCGGGGACGCCCTGAGACACCCAAATAAGCGTCAGATCCGTTCATAAACATATAATGGCCAATCTAAATTTCATATTTTAAACCATTTTCTATGGCTGTTGAAAATTGAAACAATTCATTCTCAAAAAACTTGAATTCATTTTTGAGAAATGAGCGAGAAAGAAATTGAGAAAATCCCAGAATCTGCTTTAAATTGCCGCAATAAAGAGGCACGAGATTGTTTACGGTCCTGCGTTAATGGTTATTACACAAATAACAAAGGAGAAAATGTCGAAATTCCATACGAATTTTGCTTGAATAATACAAAGTCATATCCACCTGAATACGAGTTGGAAAACATTAAATTCGATGGTGGTTGTGAAGGTTTCATCGATTTTTGTGTCGAATCTACACTCGATGCTTGCCATCGTTTAGTTGTTGTTGAAGGAAAGGAAAATGTCTGTGCACTGAACTTCGCCAATCCTTTCTACCCTGGCGGCGGTTTTCTTGAGAACGCCAGAGCTCAAGAAGAGACACTTTGCCGCTCATCTTGTTTATATTGGTCAATTATTCAGAAAATGGATTTTTACCAATATCACATCGAATTAAGCAAGTCAGAGTCATCTAGTTACACGATTTTCTCGCCTGATTGTCCAACATGGAAACTTGGAGATTATTCAAAACTCGATAGTCCATATTTAGTTTCATATATCACATCCGCTGCTGTTATAAATCATGGTTTAGATATAAATTATGCAAATTCGTGCAATGATGAGAAAATTAGACGAATTTTACTCACAGCAATTGAAAACGGAGTCAAAAACATTATCCTTGATGCCTATGGCTGTGGAGCATTTCGCAATAATCCAGAAGATGTTGCACAAATCTTCAAAAAGTATTTGATTGAACAAAACATGAAATCACATTTCGATTACATCGTATTTTCCATCATCGGATACAGCACAACTAACTATGATACATTCAAACGTGTTTTCGACTCCAACTAATAAACATTATGAATAAAACAAATGATTTCCCCCTCTGTTTTTAGGTGTCAAACCCTTTATTTTCGAAAATTTAGTTTACATCAAAAAAGTTTGTTTTTTTAGCTTCTCATCATCAAAAGAATAACCGAAAAGAATGAATGAAATAACGAACACTCTTCCCCCGATGGAAGAAGAAGGTACGAGTAACGCTGTTTCTTCGTCGAGCACCGATAATTCTTTTTTTGATAAACCAATTCCTCAGCAAACACTATCTCAGCCTTCGTGTAGGATGCACGTTACGTGGGATGGAGTTCAGATCCCTATAAATGACTTTTCTCCGACCAAGCAATTCATTCTTAAGACTCCAATCGTCGAAATTCCGAAACAAGACGCGAAAAAGACCGACGAAATTGATGACATTATACGTGGATTGTCGAATGAAATGCATAGATTACAAACATCTCCAATTGGTTCTGATGATGAAGAATTCGAGTATGAACCGAATCCTTTCTTGATGGAAGACCTATCATCGCAAATGATAGAGAAAGCAGACCTCGGCACACTAAAATATACAGAAAATAACGCACCATCTCCCTTATCTGAAACATCTGTTTCAACACCTGAAAATCAAAGCGATGATGAGTCAGAATTGGATACTCCACAGGAAATTGATCTCAGTCCAATTCAAATGAAGCAAAAATTGGATACATTATTTGTTTCACCACAATCAATCGAATCTCCAAAAGAAATGGCAAAATCAGAGCCAGTGTCAGTATTCTTAGCTCAACCAAAGAATGTTTATACATATGAAGATGAAGCAAAACCAACAACTGAAGAAATAATCAATTTATTGGAGAATTTTGAAACACAAAACGTTATTCCTTCAGCCGAAAAATCACCATACATAGAGCAATATCTCGAACAGAATCGTGTAAAACACATTATGGCAGGAAATTATGCCGAAGCAGAAAAATACGACAAATTAACTGTGAAATTAAGACATGCTGTTTCTGAAAACAGTAAAATCGACAGAACATCGGATAGGATGATCTTTTTGAATAATAAACTCGATGAAGCGAAAGCTGAATACAACTCTGTCAAGCAAAATCTTGAATTGAGATATTCGATAATGAAAAAGGAGTGTTACAGAAAAATAGAAAAACTCGACAATCAGCAGCAGCAGGAATTAGATAAATTTGATGCAAAATGGGATGATCCGAACTTCCTTAGATCATACACGAAGCCTTCAAAGGATTTAATTCATTTGCGGAGGCTAGAAAAGAAATTAATTCTTCTCAAAAGATACAAAGAAGCAGCTCAAGTTAGAAAAAAAGCAGATGAACTCGAAGAAGTTGAGACAGAAGAGAGCCAACAGAAGGGCTTAGTAGAGATGGTGAAACAGAGAAATGCGCTTGTTCAAAAGCATCAAGATGATCGCCAAAATTACATCAAGAAACTCAAATCATATCTCGAAAAAGAGAAAAAGAAGAATGCAGAAGAATATCAAAAGCATGAAAAAGAGATCGATCATCTTGAGAAGATGATTGAGGACTGCAAGAATGCACGTCCTGAATGGAAACCAAGGCCAGATTCTAAAGTTTCAACACCAAGAACAATATCAAAGTTAGTTAAATTCAAAAAAGAGTCTTACTTCAAGCCGCTTAAGATAAAACCAATGAGATCTGTTTCTAGGAATGTCGAGAAAAGGAAAATCATCGTTGGCGTGAAACCAGATTTCGAAATATAATTTTTTGTTTGTTTATATATAAATATGATTTCTGTTTTAAAATATAAATTAAAATCAAAAGGAAAATGATGTATGCGAAAACAGCATTTTACAATGTATGATACAACAAACTTATTATAAATAAAATCCGATACCAAAAAAACAACATAATTCGTCGTTTTGTAGGCATTATTTACAAATACAGGCATCGAAACGTAATTAAATTTATACATGCTAATTTTCAATATCTGGTCTTCCTTCAATATAAGAAGCCATGGATAACTCGTTCTCTATTGAAAACAGTAATGATTGAACACAGAGCCCATGAAAGAATTTATTCGTTAACGGGGAGTCTAATTTAAAACCAGAGGATGTTTTTCCATATTCTTTGCCACAATCAAGAGGAAAAACAGACTGATTAAAGTTAATTAATTCAAAGTTCGATGTTTGATAAATAAAATTCACAATAACTAAACTGATTGCCCCTATTGGCAATTAAAAAGCCTTGAAAAATATCTCTTATATATGTTGAATTTTATCTCTATAAAGGAGTTTATTTAGGACCTGAATGCCAGCGCGGCTACACTAGGCGCAGACTGATCTAGGTTAAGGGTCTATTAAAACATATAAGTCTCGTTTAAGAAAGTGAGATTAAAGTGTGATTATCAACATCTAAGCGAGATTATCATGAATTAACAACGAATAATCATCGCTCAAGAATAAGCAAAAGTTTTATAAGTGTGATTTTATTTTAAGATAATATATGTAAAAAAATTTGCACACCTATTTTTTTAAGTGTTGATAATCAAAAGTTTTTGACATAACAAAATCAAAAAAAGACCCAAAAAAGAACAAAGGCCAAAGAAGTCTGCAAAATTAAAAAGTTGTCTGCATGGCACGTAGAGGAATGCAAAATTAATAGGTTTGAGAGAAGCAATATTCGGTCTGTTGATATCTACTCCCTTAAGTTCGCAGATATTTTGAATTCTTAATGAACAGGTAATTAACAATAAATTGAGTAAGATGTTCAGAATAAGTCAGTATATGCTGAAGCTACTATGAAAGTTGTATGTATATGCATATTTATTATAATATATTATATACCATAATGCAATATAATCAGTAAAAGTTATAATGGAATTGATTATAACGGGAAAATCTCCATATATAGAGGAATAAACTCCGATTGGATAATGCCAATTTTGAACATCAGGTCTTCCATCAATTAGAGATGTTGAACCTTCCCCAGGGAACAGAAAAGTTCGAACGCAGAGACCATGGAATGAATTTTCGAATAACGGAGAGATCAGTCTGAATCCAGGTGCAGATTGTCCTGGTTCTTCATGGCAATCAATAGAGAAAATTGATTGGCTGAAGTGAATCATTTCAAGATCAGATATTTGATAAATGAATTCAAAATATCTATTATTCTTGTTTATTCTATTGTGTGTTTCGTTTAGAACAGAGAATTTTTGAGGATGATCACGAATCTCTAAAACTTCATCTTCATCATTGAAAAACACTCTATTTGTACAGTTATGTGAGAATATCTTAACGAATTGCTTTCCATCGAATTCTTTTACTTCATATGTATTCAATAAATTAAGATATCTAAATTTCTTCTCCACTAATTTCATAATTAGCCTTATTTAAACTGTGAAAAAACATATTCTTTATTCAATGCTGGCTTCATCCTGTTTCCATAAATATTATTACATATCATTAAAATCATATTTTAATTTAACATTCCCTAAAATCATTCATGAAACATATAATAATTAGCAATAAAAGAAGAAGATTGTCGATCGGTCAATTAATTATTGGGGAGAAGATAATTATAAGGCTCTTATGTAATTCGGCATTCTGGAAATGAAATAATTAAGAAATGAGATGCTATAATGTTTTGATTCGTTTTTAGAATGTCCATCAATTTGCAATTATAAAATTATTGAACAAAATGTAGAATTACAACACTGTGATTCAAGAGAGATATATCAATTAGAGAGAACGACTTTATTTTCCAGCACCAAAAGTGCCATTTTAAAAAATGAAAATTGGTTATGTTGGGAAAAAAACCAAATGGAAGTCACTACAATGGGATGAATTCATTAAATATGCAAAGGAAAGAGGTGATAATGTCGTTTATCTCGATATTAATAAAGATTTTGATGAACAAGGAGAATTTGATATAATTATTTACAAAGTTACGTATTTATTAGAATCACCTATACCAGAATCTAATTTGAAGATAATGAATCTTTACAATTATATTAAAAAGCATCCAGAAGTGATAATTGTTGATGATCTTAAAAGTGTTTGTCTTACACTTGATAGAGCGATGCTAGACGATGCTATGCGAACTATATCATGGCCAAGTGATCTGGATGTCCGAGTTCCTAAGTCTGTATTAATTGAAAAATCGGATTTAGAATCAATAAAAATTGCCACAAAAGATTTTAGTTTTCCAGTCATTTCTAAACCTAATATCAGCTGCCACACAGGATCGGCATCAAATGAATTGGCTCATACACTTCATTTAGTAACTGATCAAGAATCATTAGTTGGAATTGTGACGCCATCAATCATCCAAGAATATATAAATCATGGAGGCGTTGTTTACAAGATTTATGCAATAGGAGAAAGCATCGATGTCACACTGAGACCTTCGACGCGTGATATTAAATCAGATGAATCTATATCTATCGTTTTTCATTCACAAAAACCCAATGATAATGGAATCTGGAATATAGAAAATGGTGTTCAAAAAAGTTCAGTTCATTTCGATGTCTTTAAAAAGCTTTCAAGATCAATTCGAAAATCCCTCAACATGAATTTGGTAGGCTTTGATATACTTATTGATGAAACCAATACATATTGGCTGATTGATATTAATTATTTCCCTGGTTATAAGTTTATCGATGATCTTCCGATAAAGTTTTATAACTTTTTATCAAGTTTATATAATAATTCACTTGATTAAATACTGTTTAATATGCTGCCTTGTATCTGCAATTTTATTTCACCATGATATTTTGAAATTTAAGCATCAACTTCCAATATTATTAAAGATAAAGAAAATTTTTAATTAAAGTTGTTCGATATATCAAATACAACATAAAGTTAAAAATTCTTCACATTTTATCATAAATAAAAAATTTTTATCAATACATATACGGTGCCAATCCAAGCTGCACCCACCATGGCAATTTGATCCCAATATTCAAGGCATAACGATTAAATAAATTGTTTTCATTTTATCTTAAATAAAACAAGTGCTTAACAAGAAATGTAGCGGTTAATCAGTGACGTGATTCAATACATATACGGTGCCAATCCAAGCTGCACCCACCATGGCAATATATTTGTATACATAATCAATTGGCTTCCTGCCATTTGTGTCGGATTCTGTTGTATTCAAATTGTATTCGTGAATAAGATCTCGTAAGATATTTGTGTGTGCGCTGTTGAAGATTGCATAGAAAATTAATGACCTTCCTTCGCGATCTCTTACATTGACATCTGCGCCGTATGAGATGAGTTTCTCGAAGTTTGCGTGACTTCCAACGAGGCAAACTAAGTGAATTGGTGGGAAGCCCATCCTGTTCACCTTGTTGACATCGACACCTCTTTCAACCAAGAAGTTGATAACATCTGGACTTCCAAATTGCGCAGCAAAGTGGAGAAGATTAGAGCCATCTCGATCGAGATAGAAAACACTCTCTCCGCTGTTGATATGCTGCTGTAACTGATTGAGGTTAGACAAGCTATCTAATAATGAATTTGATACATTGCTTGTGTTAGGCATCTTTAAAAATGATTGTTTCACAGATTCAATGTTATTCAAAATTTATTCTGAGAATGAAAAAAATCCACCATTGTAAAAATTTAATCTCTCCAAATATAAATAAACAAATTGCTGATTGCATTATATGATGTTTTGATAACAACAGTTGAATATATCATTGATGAACAAAATCTTTTGAGAAAAACTTGACTTTTTACACACTGAATTTTTTCCCAAATGAATAGTTTATTAAAAAATCCAACATTTGAATATGTTATTTTGACGTTGCAAATTTTATATGTTTTAGATAGCTTCGCCGATAAACATTATTATTAAATCATCTTTTAACAGTAAATCAATATGTTCAGAACTAAGCAATAGGTGTAGAGAGTATTTTGAATAATACAAGGATTTCCAAACTTTTTGTAATATATTCTAAACGACAGTGCAACATAATTTACGTATTTTTGTTGTGAATTTATCATAACAAGTAACACGCCATTGTCGCAGCTATAGGATTTAATTCCAATTTTCAACATCTGGCCTACCATCGACGAATGCCATTCCGACTCTACTTTCGTATTTCATGCTAATCAAAAAGAAAAACTATTTTACTGAAGTGAATCATTTCAAGATAAGCTTGAATCCAGGTGCAGATTGTCCTGGTTCTTCATGGCAATCAATAGAGAAAATTGATTGGCTGAAGTGAATCATTTCAAGATCAGATATTTGATAAATGAATTCAAAATATCTATTATTCTTGTTTATTCTATTGTGTGTTTCGTTTAGAACAGAGAATTTTTGAGGATGATCACGAATCTCTAAAACTTCATCTTCATCATTGAAAAACACTCTATTTGTACAGTTATGTGAGAATATCTTAACGAATTGCTTTCCATCGAATTCTTTTACTTCATATGTATTCGATTCATCAATTCAGTCATCGAAATTGTTGATATTTTTGACAAATTGCTTTTTTTATTTGTTGAATATAGGGTGTCCGGTGGTGCATGCGTATCTCGAGGCAGAATTAAGTTAGAAACCTACTTCTAGCATGTACATATAGCTCTTATGTGCCACTATACAATATAGTAATGCAGTGCTTTAAATCAATGGGATTGAACATTAAAATATCTAATTAAATTTTTGCCTCAAAAAGGATACCCAAATCTACAAAAACAGCCCAGTCAGATGAACAGAGAGTTCTACACATCACAAACTTGATGCCATAATATACAAAGAACCATGTTTATTACATATAATGTGAGTAAACTGAGTTAGGCCTGATAATTTTGGAACTGTGATCATTAAAACACATTAAAAAAATTTGAAAATGGAGTGCCATGCTGTCCACATGATTTATTATGATTTTTTTTTGATTTTCTTGTTAATATATAACAGATTACATATTTTATTCATATTTTGATGAGAATTTATAAGGAGTTTACCATTTTGAATCAAGGCAATTGTGTGATGCGATTTTTTTTGACAAAATCATAACGTCCAAATATTATGATGTCTTTTCGTGTTCATAACCGTATCATATGAAAAACTATACTGAAAATAAAATAAAGACTTAATACTCTATGTATTAATATAACTATTGTGATTTAAATTTGAAAGGGACTGGGACAAAATAGAACAACGTGCTTTTCTGACATGTAAATTATGTTTGACATATAGAGTCAGAATGTCAAATATAAAGGAAAGTGAAGTGATTGCGCGGGAAAAATGGAAAAGTGTCAATAGGTTGAAATGGATTGAACTCAATGTTGGAAGCCAAAGAAGACTTCATTATGAGTAGTTGTGGCCTCATAGTGAAGGATGACCTGGTGATCTAG
>JALKBU010000720.1:0-26703 GCA_023091735.1 Trichomonas tenax | reverse complement strand
CTCGTCAACAACACTAACCTGGATGTATTGGTTAGACAACAAAGATATTTATGACACTTTTTATAAAGGTGACAATTTGCCCGCACAAAAAGTGACAGTTTATTCATGAAAAGTGACTTTAAGGTTCCCCTGTCACTTTTTGGTGTTCACTTTTGTCATAGACTCTATTCATTTATATAAGAGGGAATCTTTGCGAAAAGGGGTCTATAATAAGGGGTGTCTTAAAAATATTAGGGGAAGAGTGATGAAAAATATTGCAGGAATTAACAAGAATGATTTGACTTATTGGAATGGCCCAGATGATAATGCGATTGCCATGAAAGAATTAGGGCAATGGGCGCTATCGATTCCTTGTTCGGAAGCTGATGTGGAGCGGATTATTTCACGTTTAAGGAATAAAGGCTGAAAGCTAGAATTCTTCTGAAGTTTTATAGAATTGCAACAAGTTTCAGGGAGTTCGAGGAAATGATGAGAGTTGAAATGAATGATGTGATCGAACCTTCAAAAATGAAATCAAGACTACAATGGATGTTACACCTTGTCATTCACACAGTGGCATACATGGACCACGTGTAACATAACCTACAAATATAAGCAGTTTTAGTAAAATGTTGATAATTTGTCAAGTTATCTTTCTCAAAACAACTTGTCATTCACACAGTGGCATACATGGGCCACGTGTAACATAATTTTCAACATTGTCTGCTCCAACTTTACACAATGGCTCAAAAGCTACAATTTACGGTTTATTGGATTCACCCCCTTGCCCCCCAATTAACAAATTCGTATGGAATGATAGCTAACTCTAAACGGGCTTTACCCAAAGCCATAATTCAGGTAGGGCAAAGCAGGCATACTAGAGAAAAATGCAACAAATATCATTTCTATAAAAAATATCAGATGTTGATAAAATTTACTGGACAATATGCACTATATTGTGTTAGATAATACACGAATCAATAAATCCGTAAGTATTATTTTCCATTTTATTTTGAAATCTTGTCCAGCCTTGTTTTTTCTTTTTAGATGTCATTCTTACTTGATTTTTCAAAGTGCAATCTTTGATATCCGCAGTCAATCAAAATGTTTATCAGTTTTAATTATGAATTTTTTTTCTCCCATATTTTCACCTCCAGGAGAAGAAAATAACAAGAAAGAAGAGGAAAGGAAGAGGGAAAGAGAGAAGAAGAGAAAAAATAGACATATTTTATTTTTGCTCAATTATTTTGGTTCGGTTGCGCGATTTTTTTAATTTCTACAAAATTAGTTACTGCCGTGCATTTTTGAAAATTTTTATATGGTTAAAATATCATCAATTAAAGAATTCTGACATGTCAAAAAAGTGCAAATAATTAATTCAGAAATGGCTGAAGTCGATCCAATAAAAGCATTGCGTGCTCGTCTTCAAGAAGCTATCAGTGCTTGCAAATTTGCGGAAGCTAAACAAATTGATCTTCAGATTAAAAATCTGATTGAAGTCCAGAAAGATAATAAATCTTATAATTCGTTAAGGGCGAATCAGAACAATTACGACAAAGTTAAAGCCAAATGTGAAAGCGACGCTGTCAGTTATTTTAACGAAGCGCAAAACGAAATAACTCAGCACAGACAAAATTATCAAAACAAATTAATTGATATCAAAACGCAATACGCGATCAAAATCGAGATCGTCCAGGAGGAGCATTCACATGAATATGCTCTTTGTACGGCTAGATCAGATCCTCAGGCTGATGCACTTAAAAAAGGTGCTCAAGCACTTGCTAGAGAAAGAAACTTCGAGGTTGCTGAGGCTTTGTATTCTGAGTCTGAAATGAAGCGTCAAGCCACACTTGAAGAAAAGCAGAACGCTTGCAATCAAAAATATGAAGAAATCAGAAAGAAAGTTTATGCAAAACAGTCCTCTGATGAGCAGATTGCATTGCGATACTTACAACGAGATTTACACAATGTTGATAAAAAATATCAAGCTAACATTAGTAAATTGAAGAATACACTCAAAAACGCAGCTATGAAGTATCATATTTCACAGAATATTGATGATGAGACAATTTTCCCATTACTTACAATTGATGAAATTAATGGGCTCACATTTACACCACCTCTCACACCCGAGAAGAAGCAAACGCCAAAGTCAACAAAGATTCTTTCCCAAACCTCAATTTCTTTCACACCAACGAAAGCTAACAAAATGTAATCAAAATCAAAGTTTGTTTTATTTGTAAACTATCACAAGACGAATAAATAGATATTATAACTGTTGTTTCAATCAATCTTTATTATGAAATTTTGAAAATTCAATTTGTTTTGTAATATGCTATCGATTTTTTTTCCATCTAATAAAGATGCTATTTTCTTTGTTGGAACATTTAAATGCAAAATATCAAAATCAATTTTAATTCACGCATAGAGTGCATTGGTATGAAATGCATTGGAAAAGTATAATTGGTGGATAGTAAATAAGTGGAAAATTAGTAATATTATATTTTCATCAAATGAAAATATTCGATGTAGTGAGTATTTTTCAAGTAATTTTGATATAATATTTTAAATATATTATAAATACGATATTAGAACTTCAAATTTTGTTCGAACACTAAAAAAAATTATGAGTGCTTGGACTGAAGTTCCAACTAAATTATTCCATGATTGTCAGGACCAAATGAAGTATGATGACTTCATACACACCGCTGCAATGGGTTCCTTTGAGGCTATGTCTGCTCTAGATGTCGATCTTCCAAAGATCGATTGCCATCTTATGGCAAATAACATCTTTACTGTCAAAGAACTCATCGATTCTGGTCGATGTATGCCTGATGAGAACATCACATATGATGAAATCCGTAAAATCATGGGCTACTATCTCGACACTGTTGTTGCGCGCTTTGATGGACATCCTGTTTATCAGACTACACTTCTTTCGGCTTACGCACACCGTGAGTACACAATTAAGAACGAATTACTCAAAGCAGTCATTTTATCATTCGTTGCATTGTCAAATGAAATAGAAAAATTCGCTACTGGTATATTTTCGGACTCTGTTTCGTTATGGACAATGATCAGAGACTTTGATGCTATTGTTCATCCATACAATTTCGATGAAATTTCACAATTGCTCGAAAAATTCCAAAACAACCAAGAAATCGCAGATATCATCGATTTTGCTAAATATATTCTCAAGTTGGCAATTTATCTCAACAAATTCCCGAAAGAACCACTTCCAGAGATGCCAAAGCTCCCAGAGCTTTCAGAACCAATTGGTTTCGCCAAGGAACTTCACCTTAGAGATCTCCCAACTCGTGCACCACCGACAGCAATGCAAATTTTGCCACATGATAAATCAAACCAAAAATTTACCGAGTGCATGAATTTGATTAAAGAACTTATGGCTTTACCTCCTCCAAAGACTGTTATTGAAGCTATTAAGCAGGGTTCAGATTGGTCACTTAAACATCTTGAAGCACCAGTTTTCCCAAGACTTGTTAGGCTTTACTTTGCACTCAATGACAAAGAGAATGAAATGTTCTATGGTAAGACATTCCTTGAATTCATTAAACCAGACCTCGCTACTTTCCACACACCAGATGCTGTTTATGGAAAGCCGAATTTCAAAGTTATGTTCCACATCACATATCAGATCCTTTCTCAGTGCGTCAGAGCCATGTGGTTACCAAATGCATTCTGCACAACAGTCCTTCAGAAACAGATCTTCGACTACTGGGCAAAGTGCCAGGATAACAACTACAGAACAGAATTAGCTGAGTCACATCCACGTCCAAAGACAACAACTATGTCTCACACAAATCTCCTCAAGTCAACCGTCAGCACTTGGGGACAGCTCATCACAGCACATATTTGCATTGAGTATGCAAGACAACTCTTAGTTTCAGGAGTTTTCATCCCTGATGATAACGTCTTTGTTTCCCTTTTGTTTTCTAATGCATATCAAACTGCTGCAGAAAGCCTTGAAAAGAAGCGTACATTAGATGCTATCTATGCTGTTATGCAGCATCGTGGACCAAAACACAATAGCCCAATTTCAGGCGATGATATCGAGAGAAAGATTCAACCAGAGAGCCAAGAGCAGTTAACATATTCTGCTTTGTCACAGTTATGGAATGCCACGTTTTATGGTTTGAGATGTGGCATATTGAATGGCGGCTATAAGCTTAAGGAAGCGCCATACCATAACAATGCAAAGTTATATGAAGAAAGAATCAGATCTGTCAACAAGCTCAGAGAGATTAAATTGATGGATAAAGAGAGCTACGAATTCCTCATAAAGGGAGCAGCTAATGCTTTTGATGATGCTACAAAGAAATACATCAATGCTAGACCAGTTATCAAGAAGGCTGTTGATGCAAACAAAGACAAGGCATGTGAAGCTTACTACAAGTCAATGATGCTTGGAAGTGTTTTGGCACCTATGAACTTAGGTAAGAGGAAGACAGAAGAGATTAAGTTCGAGATATCTGAGGATCTCCTTCCTTCAATTACTCTTGTTGCATGATATGTTTTAATAATATTATTTTTACAGTGAATATATTTTTCGATCTCATCAATAAAAATCTTCTTTTGCAAACTAACATCTTAAACTATATAGAAACACATTAATACATTATATATTCAAAGTATTTTGTATCTTTATTGAGATTTAAATTAAAGAAAAAATTATATATTCAATTTTGGACTAATAATAGTCAAAATTTGAAATGTACTCAATATGAATGTGTTATAATTGCATTGTTAAAGAAATGAATAAATAAAAAATTTTTATAAATAACAAAACAATTTAAAATGTAATAGCCATATTGCATATTCGTATGAACCAAATGCTCACATAAGATTATTGTTGATCAACCTCGATTTAATATCAAAGCTTGCAATCTATCACGCTCTTGACATTCTTCATTTATTATCTCTTGTAAGTGCTGTATTTCTGCTTGCTTTTGTTTGAGCAAAGTCGATAATTTATTAATTTGATCCTCGAATGGTTGAATAAACGAAGAAAAATCCGGTTTGTCTTGATTTTGTTTCGATTTTTCGTGGTTTAAGTTTGCTTGTAAAGCTTTTTCTGTTGTTTGAACTTGTTTTAACGATTTTTCTATTTCTGCTTTGTCAAGTTCCAATTTTTTGCATTGACTGTTTAATTCATCAACTTTTGCTTTAAGGATTTTATTTTCGTTCTTCAAAGATTCAAAGTCTTCGATTTTTAATGATTCTTGAAGCTGCCTTAGTTTTTCAGCGAAAACTGCCTCAAGATCTTTTATTTCTTGATCTCTCGCATCCATCAACTGCTGCAATTGCTTCTTTAGATTTTCGTTTTCAGCTTGATAAAACTCGTTTTGGAACGTCATCTATAAAATGATTTTATCTCAGTGTTCTTTTAATATGAACCAATCATAACTCAGTACATTTATAGTATACACGATGCTAATTGCTTCCAAGCAGTTATGTACAATAATATCTGATAGAAGAGCTTCCTATTTCAAAATCATGTATGATATTCCAAAACTTAAAAACAATCCAGTGTCATTCATTAAAATGAATATGTTATAGGCTTCCTAAGGTTTTCGACCACGAGTTTATTTGTGATCTTAAAAAACTACACTTTTATAATTGAGAACGTTGATGATTTGTTTGAAAATATCGATGTTTCTAATTTTATTGATATATTCATATCAGAATAGAAAAGTTTAGGCATATCCAACCAGTTTTTGGGCTAAAAACTATCAAAAATTTATATTGATGAATATATTTTTCATATTTGCATGTTTATGCTTAAAATATTAATAGACTCAACGATTACTTAAATCCACAAATACACATATTTGGCCATTTCGAAGTTTTTGAATTGATAATAAATCTCTTTATTCTTTATAAATTCGATACAATAAACGCAGCGAATAAAGCATCGTTATTAATGCTTTCTTCCAGAGGTCACTTGCTTTATTCTCAAATAAATTAGATATAAACCAGCAATAAACAGTAATATCATCAATATCATTCCAGAGTCTATTTTGAAAGAGTCATGGTTATCGCGTAAGTCTTCCAAATCTCTTCTCATAAATCTAATCGAACCAATTGCGTGGTCAATGAATTGGTGCATCTTTGTATGTGATAGTGGATTCAATTCTTGCTTTCCGGTCTTATTGTTTTTAATAATTGCTCTTGTATAATTTAAAGCTTCTTTAATTTCGGTAATATTTAGTACCCCTTTTCTCCTTGCAATGTCGTAAATGTCTATGAATATTTCTTCGACAGTTTCGAAATCTGAATCCGGTATTGGCTCTTTTTGATTGATTCCATAAAGAATATCCATATACATTGTGCACCTCTGGATGTAGCTTTTCGTATCCTTCGCTTTTCGGAGTAAATCTATTTCGTTTACTAGCATTTCGTTTGATTCTTGCATCTTGATATTGTCACTTTTGATTAATTTGACATGTAAATAAGGATGTCAAATTAGAACCAACACTACAATTCATCAGCAAAATCAATTTTAAATAAGTGCATTCATGAGATATTATTATCCCAAATAATCAATAACTCAAGCGTCATAATCCAATATGTGGACTTGATGTTGAAAATGACCATGAAACATTTCTCATTTTGAATATGAGAGCAAACTATATCGTTGTGATTAAATTTAATCTGTTGGAATGCGTATGAGTGATGCATAATATTCCTTTTCATGTTGCAAGAACAAAATAATTCATTTAATAATCTAATTTATATAAACGTTATGCCTCTAAATTGTTAATCTTTGAGCCATAGCGTGACTCGACCTTGATCATGCCCTTGTGCTTTCTTGCACAGTAAACAACGACGCCAATGACACCAACAATGATGCAGCAAGCTAAAAGGGAAACAATTATGATAGCAGTCTTGTTAGCTGGCTTATCATCTGGTGTGTAGATGTTTCTGTAGATATAAGCACGGCTCTGGTTCGATGGCTGGTCACTCCATTCTGGGTGGCTATCATCATGTGGATACTTTGTCATTCCGCCGACGATAATTGAATTGCAATCATGACCCCAAGCGAAGTCAGATGCGAAGTTGAGGAGTTTCGGTGGGTTGAGCTCTGGGTATAATGTTTCTTTGCCAGAAAGGTCGAACTTGCCTTGTGAATCACGACGGAAAATTAAAATAGCATCTGTTGGGTCCTTTGATGGATCTCTAGCGTCTGTAATGTTTGAAGCGTGTGTCATGAATGTTGATTCTCCGCAGAATGATATCTGAGAAAGCTTAACACCCGGTGGGAATGGAATAACTTGGTAATCGTGTGTATTCCACTCTCCATTGCCATACGAAATGATGAAGAATGCACCGTTTGGATCAAATTCGCTTGTGTAAGATACCATAGCGGCAAATGTATGTTGGTCGGGCATTCCAATCTTGCTGCCGTAGGATTGGATGATGTTTGACTTGTACTGTCCATTATTGATGCCATCAGGAAGGATCTTCTGAGTCAAAATCCAGTTGTTGCTGCTCTGGCGCGAATAATAGCACGATCCAAGACCGAAATATGTGTCGAAGAGCTCGACTGCGACGATCAAGTGAGAGTTGTCAACGAACTTAATGTCACTGCCGAACTTGAAGCGGTTTCCATCTATTGCTGGTGGATCAATGCGTGCAGGCGGTGTAGTCCATCCAGAAGCTGTTTCGGTGGCGACAAAGACAGCGCCGTGGTCATCGATATACTTCTTTACCTTTGGCTTGTTGTAATAGCCAGATGCGATTGTCTTACCATCAGATGTGATGGCAAGGGAGCGTCCGAAGCCCTGGTATTCGTCATCAACTGTTGGGTTTTCAACAGGGATGATGATCTTGGTCTGAACATAGCGTCTTTTGTCCTCATCGTAATCGAAAACGACAACAGCGCCGACTTCTGGATGATTTTTAACAGTGGAGTATGGAGCACCAGCAACGATTCTCTTTCCGTCTTTAGAGATCTGAACGGTTGATCCTGTATTGTTTAAAATCACACTCTTGTCCTGTGGACTGTATGGAGTCAATTTCTGGCCTTCAACATACTTATTGAGGTTAACATCCCACTCGAACACGTAAATGCTACCGATTCTATCATCAGAGCCAACAGTTTCCCAAGAAGCACCAACAATCACTTTATCTTCAGAAGCGCCAACTGAACGTCCGAAGATTCCAAAGTTATCGACGCTGGGCTCTATGGTCTGGTCAAGGACCCACTTACTCGAAGTCAGGCAAAACAGCGACCAAAACATTTTTTCTAAATTGCGTGAAACCGCTTTTTTCTCTCAAAATTACTGGTGTCAAATTTTAGCCCTCACAAATATCTAAAACGTCCACACAATGATGGCCGTCTTAATTTTTAATATTATATTTCTATTCTAGAGTACAACAAAAATACAGCAAAATCGTAAATTTTTCATTGTTTTCTGTCTTTTCAATTTTGAATTTTAATTATTTTATTACTTTCTATCTAAACAAAGTCCAAAATTATTTTTGATGATTTTATGGGGATCATTTTTAAGCCAATTGACATATAAAGAGGGCCTTAAAAATAAACTATAAGATCGCATTATCTCTATTTGATTTTGTTTTTTGACAGCGGCATCTAAGAGCATGTAAATATTTTAGACTCAATCCAACCTTATACATTTATAGGGCTTCTAATATAGTATCATTTGTATTATTAGCTTCTGTCTATATTGAGTTTTTTATGCTTCTAATATGAACATCATTGCTTTTTTATGCTTATTAGCTTCTATCTTCTAATATTTTAAATTTTTATTTTAAAATTTCGGAAATAATATTGGAAAATTTTGATCTCAGCACACAACTGTTTATATCCTTAGTGCTTCAAGCTATAGCGTATCTAGGACCTATATAGTATATACTATGAGTTTGAAGCAAATTGCTAGGGCGCTTCGAAGTTTCCATTCCTTTCTTGTCTCGAAAGTACCCAGTTCCACAATACTTTAGCCACAGGTCTAAAGCAGGAGGTGTCAGGAATTTTGATTAAAATTTGGTTGTTCGAAACATCGCTGGTGTGTTTTTTCCTTTTTTGAGTCACCTTTCTGTAAACAAGATTTTTAGTGTCACCATTGTATAAAAGAGGTGAATGTTGAATTGGGGTGCAGTGGTTTAGTTAATGCTAAAGGTTATATATGCCATTAGTTCAACTCCTGAAAAGTCTTTTTATTTTTTTCTTTTTCTTTTTGTCAAAAAAAAAATATATTTTAAATTCTATGAAATGCATTATATATAAGATACACATGGTATAGTGATGTCAAAAAATACCATATCATGCTCATTTGGCAGGAAAATTATAAATTGAAATGTATTATTAATTCATTTATCATGCTTTTAATTGAATATCATTTCTCCATAGTTAGTAGATACTATTTATATTATTAGTTATAATGACTCAAATATGCTGAAAAAATTTCTCTGATGAAATCAAAAGATTTATTTTTTCAGACATTTAAGAAGGAAAAAATGAAATCCAAATAATAACTTGGATTTCATAATTATTACATAATGAATGCTGATTGAGCAAATCGTTAAAATAGACATTTTCAATTTTTTTCATTCATTTTTGAAAAACGTTAGATTAAGGAGTATTGCATACTGAAAATGTTCCACATTATGAAAATATTTAATTTCAAATACATCCAATGAATTACATTAAAGTTTTTACTAAGATCTGATATGATAATTTATTTATATATTGCTTTAGTAGTTATAATAAAGCAGATGATTCCTTGTATGATACTAATAACAATGAGAGAATTAAATTTACATGAATAAACGTAATCATCATTATTTTGTTAAAATCATCAGTAAATATCAATGTTTTGTTGGATTTAATTACTGTAGTGTGTATGGAAGTGCTAGAATTCGCCTGTATTTTGCGATTCTGCACTCAAATATGAGAAATTATTGTTTTTCGTGATTGAATAATTTTGGACCTAAAATTGTTAACGGTATGATAATATTTTTATTACAGAAGTGGATAGTGTAAACAATTTATTTGGAGCTCTTGCAATCAAAATTAATGATCATCGTATGAATTTCTGAGATATGAAGAAATTATGTAATTTATGAGCTGATTTTTTGAAGTTGATTGGTACTCATGTATTGCATGGTATGCGTTAATTCATGCGGAAAAGCCTCAGCTAGCAGTTTACATATGAGTTTGGGGTAAACAGCGTTGAATCATCCATTAAAAAATGAATCTGACAATATGACATGTAAACACCCGAAAAGGCAGGGGGAGTGGCTAAAGTATTGTGAAACTGGGTATTCTTTATTTTGCCTTCATATCAAATTATGTTGTAGAATACACAAAATTTATGATAATCCTCTATAAGAAGAAGTAAAACTATTAAGAACCTAAGAAAAAATGCGTTATTCATGATATTTGACATCTGTCAAATATTTTGTCAAAAACAAATTGTTTCGTTTTGAAGGCTTGTATAAATCAATATCTACAATGTTCATCAAAAGAAAATATATTTCAATGACGAGGTAACTTTTACTGACATTTGAAATGTTTGAATTAAAAATGTGGATCTAAAGATGTAGATTTGTGTTTTGGACAGAAATTTTATGGTATTTCCTTACTCTTCAATAAGCTCAGTACGGATTTCTTGTGTGTAATAAGGATCGAGTTGAACAGACTTCTTTTCTAATGCTGGGTGCTGATACGCTTTTCCAAGTGGGTTCACGCCAATAACATTAAATGACTCCAATGTGTTATCGATATTATTGGTCGAAAAGCCGATGTGGTGGATAGCACCCTGTGGGTGGTAACGGAGGAGCTCTGCCTGAGATGTTGGTCCATCTTTGTTAATTGGCTCCATTAGTTCAACCTTTGTGTTCTTGAATTGAGCAATTGACGACATAACGCCTGGTTTCGACTCAACAGGCTCTGTTGTCATTGCGCCGTAGATCTGCTCGAAGTAGGAACGAGCGATGTCTAAGCGAGGGACGACAATGCCGACTGTGGAGATATCTTTGAGCATTTTTTGACAAAATCTGGCACTATTGGTAACATTACATATTAAATTTTCGACTTTACATGACAAATATCAGATAATACCTGTCGAAAATAGTGACTTTCTTTATTTTACATGTCAAAATTCGATGAAATCTCATGGAGGCATGGAGATCCTCAAGTTAAATAGACAAGCAAATGCTATTCACATACTCAGCACCCCTGAAAAGCACGTAAATGTCTTCTCAGTTTGGCTTGATAGGGGGTTTCCTCATTAAAAATTGCAAAACTCAAAAAAGTCAACAGGAAAAAAATTCAACCGAATCAAATCGATGATTTCATAATTTCATCGCAAAAACAGGAATTGACGGGATATTTGCACTATCTGCAAGAGGTGTATAGATCATTAATTCATTAAAATTGCATCAAATAGTGACGATTAATGTATTACCCCGTTTTATTTATATTAAACCCTCATTAATGAATCACCTCTATTAACGTCAGGAAAAAAATTCGTTACCAAAAAATTAATTCATTACCAAGGTGTAAACTTCACAAAATAAAAAAATTGAAAATGCAGAATTATGATCTATAGGATATATACATTCATTATTCCTCCATGGTAATGTAGTTCAAAAAACCTTATTGGAAAGATCTGACATATGCCATGTAAAATATTTTTTGTCGCGTAAATGTCAAATATTAATTTCATCATTGAACATCGATCTTTAAGTTCAGTGCACTTGTTTTTGTTTATCATAAATAAATGTGTTTTTCTATTACTTGATTGATTTGATAATTAAGATTTTTTAGAAAAACTATACAGAAATTTAAATTTTATGAGCGTGCAACTGTTTATTTTGTCTTTTTAATAGTGCATACTAAATTATATTATGTGCATATTCTAAATAATAATACACATAGATATGATATTTCCCCCGCCGAAATAAGCGGTTTTAAGTGGTCTGACATTTTTTCCGGTGCTTCATGAAGCACGCAGATCCACTATCATGTTCAGGCCTCGAAAGCACATTCTTACCTTGTTTGTGGCTCAGATCAGCAATTTAATCTCGGAAGATTCATGCAAACCTTCAATATTTTCCTCAAAAATGATAGCCGCGCATTTTCTACGATCTCTGTTATTGCATCATATTCTTAAGTTCGAGCTAGCGTCGAGCTAGCTCGAGTTTTGGGAAATAACATTTTTTTAATCGTTTTAATTTTCAGCTTTAACAATCAAATAGATATTAATAAGCATAAGCATCCATACATTAAGAAATATTGAACGACCACGACAATTATTTTCGATTTCGAATTTTTGTTTTTTCTTTTCTATTGATTATTATATGCTATAAAAATGATATTTTTCGTGTTTTCAAATGATTTTCTTCAAAATTTTCAAAAGCTTCGTGAAAAAAATGAGATTTTGCGATATTTATGAATGTTGTTGTTTGCTATAGGACACATTGCAATCATTTTACTTATATTTTCTCTAAAAATCGCGTTTTTCAGAATCCAAAAAAATATTTGCAACTCTTTCTCTTTTTTTTGGATGAGAATGATTATATATTCCAATTCTGTCATCATTTGTTATATTTTTGTGGCCATAAAGCGTATATTTATAGATGATTTCAATTTCTATCCCAAAACCTGTTAAACACTGATCAATAGATGCACATGTCCGTTCTAATAAAACTTGCTCTCAAATTATATACACTTTTCTTCAAAAACACCTTTGGTACCGCATTTTTTGTGGTAGCGGTTATTTTTCCAGACGTTATTATATTAAACCCTCATTATAAAAAATATATGACAAATTTATTTTTGCAGTAGGTAGGTAGATAAAAATATTTTCGGGAAAGAGGCCAAAAAGCAATTTTCAAAAATATAAGGATTTCAATTAATTTTTGCGGTAAAATGTGATCCATTTGTCATTTCTTTTTGTTTGTTTCTTCGTGAAACATTCATTAATATCTTTAATTTTGCAAATCCAATAGTGCTATAACTAGTTCTAAAATAGTTGTTATACATTTCAGTAATGAATTTTACATCCATTTCTTCATCAGGAAGTTTTTGAATAAATGACTCTAAAGTCTAGGATTGCATGCAATCCCGGGCTCGAAGAGCCTGTTCGATACTTTTGACCTCATTTATGCTGTCATTTCTTCTCTCATTCTAAACTTTATCATTATTTACACCTAATTTTTCCAAGGAATCCCTGCATTCCCGAGATATTCTATCTATTAATGTTTCGATGTAAAGATTGAAATTATTATTCAAGAATGCATTTAAATTATTAATCAAGAACTGATTAATTTCTTTTATCACTGATTGAGCAAATAACTTTGTCGCTGTTGAGTTCGTGAATTTTGTCGTTGATGTTGTAATATTATCGATACTCTTCCTTAAAAATTCATAAATCAAATAATAATGATCAGAAATGAACTTGTCGAATGATGTTTTAAGTTTATCTTCAATGGTTCAAAGAACCTGGGATTGCATGCAATTATTGAATTGAACTCTCTGAATAATGAAATTTAATTTATTTTTAAGTAATTGATTGTGATTGCTGAATACATCCATGACTTTTGAAGATGATTTTTCACTGAAAACAAATTTTATAGTCTTTTGATACTTATTTTGACACATTTCATTAAATTTGCATTTATATATCTCATAATATTCATTGATAATTGCGGTATATTCTTCATTAATCTTTGAACTCACGAATTCCTGTAAATGACGGATAACATCCTCATTATTATGTGGAACTTGCAAATATTTGATCATTAATTCCTTCTCTTCTTCTTTCGCCTTATCTAAACAGTACTCTTTCCTTTCGATGAGGTCATTATTGAAAATGTCGATGTTGCGTCTTAATTCCTCAATTTCATTTTCAATTGAATCCTTCATTTCTGCGCAAACATTATTTAATTTATAATATTCATGTTCAAGTCTTGCAGTTACTATTTCCACGAGGGTGTTTAATATTTCCTCCTTTTCATTATCAGAAATGTCTTTGTCATTTAATATTCTAATTTCTGATTTCTTGTATTCATCATTAAATTTAGAATTAACATATATCTTGACGTCATCAATTATTTTTAATTTATTCTCTAATCTTTCGATGGAATTTTTGTAGTCGTCGATGTTTGACATAATTGATTTATAATAATTATTTTGAGGTTTAAATACTTCAATCGGACAATTGCTAATCGTAGATTCTTGAATTGACGAGCCATAAGTGTAAACAAGAATGTTTTCGCTGACTTTGGAAATTTGGTTTTCACTCATTTTTATAGTTGTTAAGAAATAAATTTTTTTAAAATTAACTTTATTTTTTGAGATTTTCAGAAATGTCAAAAATCGTGATTTTCAAATCTTTATAACAGTGAATTCTCGTAAATTTTGAGATTGACATTTTGACCTCTTTCCCAAAAATATTTTTATCTACCTACCAACCAACAACCGCAAAAATAAATTTAATTAGCAATACATATTTATGAATGTTCCCCATGTATTAATTCTCTCTACTGCCTTTTCATAATTGATCTTCGCTAAATCATAATCTCTTTTATCTTTTCTTAATTCATCGATGAAATCGATTTCATATTGATCCAATTGGTAAGTTGTGTCACGAACACCCCAACTATAATTTTGTTCATAAGCTTTTTGTGGTTTTGTAATCTTTTTTACTTCTTCGTTGAATATTGGTTCTGCATTCTCTACTGTATCGGGTAAATTTTGTTCATTAAGTTTATCATGGACTTTATCATTAATGGAAACCATTATCTTTCCAACCTTTACGGCATATTTAACACTTGCCCAAAACAAAACATAATTTATCAAACCGGGATGAATGTAAGTTCCTGCCTGTAAGCTGCTAATGTCATCAATTCCTCAATACGCATGTCGATTTCCATTATTTAAAAAATCGGTTTTGGAAAAAAACAGGATCTTTGATTTATATGAAATAAAACAAACAAAACACTTTTATTTAATAATATTCAAAACAAACAAAATATAATATCAAAACATTACTGTTCACTGTCGCTGTTACTTGCTTCGACAGCATCTGTTGATGAATTAACCATTTTTTCATAGATTTCTGCAAGTTGTATATTTTGCGCTACGCCTAAACCATTACGCAATGCTTTAGCGACTTCTTTTGCAGCCTCCACAATCCCGCTGTCTGCTGCCGCTTTCATCAAAGTAACACCATCTTTCATATTTCGAGGAATGACACCATCAAACATCATTTTTCCGAGTTTGTATTTCGCTATTGGTGAACCTCTGACTGTTGCGCATCTGAGATATCTTGATTTGTCTTCTACTGTCTTTGCTATTTCTGCAACATCAAGCATTGCTTCAACACATCCGAGTTCCGCTGCTTCGATGATTGCCCTCTGATTGCCTTCGAGTTTTGCAAGTCTGTATATAGCGCCAGCATGTCCTGCATTTGCTGCAAGTTTCAGGTATGATGATGCCTCTGCGAATCTTTTAGAATCAGCAAGTGCGAGAGCATATTCAAACTGAGCATCAGAGTTTCCGTCGTCTGCGCAAATCTTTAGCATTGCAAGGCCATCTTTGTGTTCACCAATCATATCGTTGTAAGCCATTTTCGCAAGAATCAACTTAGCTCTTGGTGTGTCAGTAGTCTTGAGAAGCTCTATTGCATGCTGAGGCTCTGTTAGCATCAAATATTCGGCTAAATCAACGCGAGCTTCAAGATCTTTTTCTCCTGCCATTGTAAGCAACTCAATGCATTCTTTGCTGCGTCCAGCAGCTGCTCTTATCCTTGCAAGAGCACTCATAGCCATTGTATTGCCTCCTTCTGCAGCTTGTGTGAAGAATCTTTCAGCATGATGTGGGCTTCTTAATATTCCTTTGCCTTCAAGGAAACGTGCAGCAATCGCAAACTGAGCGTCTGTGTTTCCACATTGGGCAGCTCGTAATAGAAGCGATGAGCACTTCTGGTCACGCTTTACTGGATTATCTGTTGGTGCTCTATCGAGTTGAATTGCGTAGTTATATAATTCTTGTGGATTATTTGGATCAAGTTTTTCTTCTGTCTTCGGAGGAGCAACTGGTGGAGTATCATTAGGAATTAGGTTTATTCTTTGCTTATAATCAGCGATAGCCCTGAGGTCTCCTTCAACAAGAACACCGCTATCTATCTGGCGACAAACTTCGTCGATTGTTGGCCTTTCATTTGGATTTTTTGATAGACACTTCAAAATTAAAAGTGCCCAATTATTTGGGAATTTTATCGGAAATGTTTTGACTTTATATGGTTGTCCTGTGAGAATTTGAAATGCAATTGCACCAAATGAATAAACATCGAATTTTTCCGAAACATCCTCTCTAGGGATGTAGTTATCGTAGCAGGCAGTCTCAACGTAAAGTTGGTTATGAGGTATTGCAAATGATAAATATACACCATCAATCATTGGTTCGAATTTTGGATTAAAACTGATATGCCATGGTGCCAGTGTCGTATGGTATATTCCCAGCTGGTGCAAATGCCTTAAAGCAGCTGCTATTCCAATAATCGCAATTGATTTTCTGGTATTATCCCATTCCATTTCTTTAAAGTGTTCGAATTCTTTATCAAATATATTACTGAGTTCGCAAACTCTGTCATTTCCTAAAATTATTGCGTGATGAAGTCGATTCTTTTCTCCTGGGAAAACTAAACCATGAACCTTGCTAATTGCTGAGTGATTTATTTGCGTAAGTATTCGTATTTTCTCTGCAAATAGATTTGGATTGTGTATGTATTTTTTATCGATAAATAAATTTAGAAGAAACGCGATTATGTAATATTCTCCTGTTTTATCTGCTTGGCACTTTATAAAAGTCCCAAAACTGTTCCTTTCTAAAACTTGACCAATGTTAAATTGATCCAGTGTGTAAATAATCGAATCTTTATTTGTTTGCATTTTGAGCGACCAAGCTTCTTCTATCGTCATCTTTTCATCATTTTCGCATTTTAATGATTAATTAATCATTATTTTTAACGTATATTTTATTTGTAATGTTTTCGAAGAGAAATAATTTTTTATAAATGTGATTGATTTTGAGCAATTTTAATGATGTGCTTATACTATAGTACTTATGAATAGTTTAATTCTAAATTCTCGAATGGATATAACAAAATCGAAATGATTCTCAATAAAATCAGGATTTTAAACAATCTTATATTGATAAATATGACTCAACTGAATATCTATATAGTATTTAATGGTTTAGTTATAATAATTTAACTTTTTCCAACTAATTTCTAGATAACCTTGTGAAATAAAGATAACTGACAATTTTATTTATCATATTTGCATGAAGATATGCGAGATAAAGCTTTGCGTAATAGAGTAGTTGATAGATATTCGCTAAACAACCAAAGATTTGATGAACTTATCAAGTGAGCGGGCAATAGCATTAATTATTTACTTTTTATAATCTATTAAGCCTTCTTATCACATATCTACAAGATATCGGTATGAAAAAGATGGAATTCGAAAAGAAATTTTCATTGTGTCTAAAATCCTTCGTTTTCTTATGAAAACTCCTCTACAACAGCTGCATATCACTGACTCGATGCTGTTTTGTTTCGATTCTTGACCGAATGATAGAAGATAATTTAAGAGACAAAAGTGACAAAAGAAAAAAATCAACAACATTAAAGTAAAATGTATTAAAATATTTTACAATTTTTCCATCGTTCAAAATTTTACAATTTTTAATGAAAAACAGTAAAATTCGTTAACGTTCGTTTATTTATAATTTTATTTTAATATTGAAGTATTTGTGTTTAAATAATGTTTAACGAAAAAATATTTTTTTTATTTTTTTTAGAACTTATCAAAACTAAACTCTTTAAAATTATATTAGCGAGACATTTTTACTTGCAATGAAAAGAAAATAAATCATTTCCACCCACAAAAATTTGATCTCGCTTTTTTCGAAAACTCATCAAATAACAGTAGATCGACTTCAGTAGAGTGGTTTTTCAAGTATTGCAAAAAAATGAGATTTTTTCTGACGTAAGAAATGCGTTTGCACATGATTATTGGGCCCTCTGAGTGTTATAGTGCAGTTATTCGCTGTCAAAAGGTGAAGATGTCAATTGAGAACCTCCTCAGAAAATTTTAAACATTAAAATGATTAATGGCAGTTTAGAGCAGCAAGAAAAGATATTTGGACCAACGAAGCGCAAAAACTTCACACTCAGTGAGGACAATGCGCCGCGAATTCTTGTTTTTAAGTATGGAGAAAATGATTGGGGGACAATCTCTGGAATTTCGGGGACAAGGAATGCAAGGCAGTGCCACGACAGAATATAAGAAGAAGATAAGAATCCGTTCAGGGAACAAGAAGATCAAACTTTATTGGAACTTGTGCAAAATAATGGTCCACACTGGGTGTCCATATCGAAGTTCTTTAATAGGAGAACAGATACGCAGGTTAATAATCGATATAAAGTACTAAGCAGAAAGATTAAGAATGATCGACCTATTGTGCTGCAAGATATTCTAAAAAGCACCTAACTAAGCGAATATACCTCAGAAGAGGAGAAAGGACATCAATGTTGCGAATGATAAAAATGGTGACACATCAGTTATATTTAATTTCGATGAGAAATCAATGTTCAACATTAATTAGATGAACCACAATATTACTATATGTGATCCGCTCATGTGTGGAACATATAAATACGTTTATCTCAAAAGATTACGTTTAATCATGAAATCTCATAATTTTGTCGATAATAAAATATCTCTATTTTCATATTGGAAATATATATTTTCATGCATTATTTGCATGTTATTAATTATTTTACTCGAAAATTCAAGAAATAATTCTTTTAATATTTTTCAAAAGCAAATAAATATAAAAAAATATTCTTAATTCAAAACAGAGGCACCAAATACAGATGAGATAGACTTAGTGCTTGCGCGTGGTGATGTTGGCAGCGACTGCTGTGTGTTATCTGACTTCTGTGGGATCTCATCTGTCGGTGGCTTGAAGGATAACTCAGACGGCAGTGCCTTAGCGATTTTCTGGACTCTTCTTGTGAACATGAGGAGACAAACGATAGAAACAAGTGATTGCTGAGACTGCTGCTGTGGCTGTAAAGAGTCTGACTTAGCAGAGAAGAGCTTCTTCTGGGCTCTAAGGATCTCCATCTTGTTCATGAGAGATTTGTCTGATGTAGATGCAAAGAGTGCTGTTTCAAGTTCAGCACGAAGCTTCTGTGAATCCTGTGGAGCAGCAACATTAGAAGCGATGACCTTATGCATTCTCTTTGCCCAGTCCTCCCACTCGTTCGTCTGCTGGGCAGCCTTAGCTGGAGACTGCTGCGTCTTGGCAGCTTCGAGTGCGGCAATCTTCTCCTGCTGCTCCTTAACTGTGTCCATGATATCGGCGATGGCAGCGGATGTGCGCATTCCCTTCGGGCAGTTTGTGATGTTTCTGACTTCCTTGATCTGGCGCTCTAAGTCTTCTGTCTTCTCGGCATCTCTCTGGAGGAGCTTCATCTTCTCAGCAACCTCTTCGAGAATCTTGAGAGCAGAAGCATTGTTCAATGGGCGAGTGAAGTCGACAATCTCTGGGAATGAAGAATAGATCTGTCTGATGAATTCCTTAGATTTCTGAGCGTATTCGTCGTTGATTGCATCGATCTTGCGCTGTGTCTCTGCCTCCTGTTTGAACTGTCTGAGCTGGCTCTGGCTGTCGGCGTTCTGCTTTTCGCGTTTGGCCTTTTCTTCCTGGGCCTTGATTGTGCTCTGGAGAACCTTCTTTTCGAGTTCTAGCGACTTGTTCTGATCCTGGAGAGTGTTGACCTGAGCTCTTAACTCGGCAAGAACTTGTTCGTGCTCTGTCTTTGTCTGTTGCATCTCTTCCTCGATCTGTGTGCAGTTCTGTGAGAGCTTCTCGTTGCTTTCATTCTGCTGGTTGATGATCTCGTCACGCTTCTGGATTTCCTCATCGCGCTGCTTGAGCTCTCTCTGAACGGCTTTGATTCTTGCAGCAAGTTTGTCGATTCTGACCTTCTGCTCCTGTGCAAGGATCTTCATGACCTTGTCGACCTTCTGTGCTGCTTTCTCCTTGATTCTATTAACTTCCTCTTCCTTGGCCTTCTCAGCGGCATCAGCGCGCTTCTTCTCAGCAGCTGCCTGTGCCTTGAGTTCCTGGTTGGCTGTGTTGAGTGTTGTGAACTCAGCCTTCATCTTCTCGAACTGCTCCTTAGCACCCTTGAGATCATCTCTCAACTTCATCAGCTCTTCACCCTGCGTCTGGATGACTGTCTGTGCCTCTTCCTGGAGCTGTCCAGATGCTGCCTGAACCTCCTCGATTTCGCGCGTTGTTGTTTGTCTAAGCTCATCGAGCTCTGTTTGTGTCTGTGTGAGTTGCTCTGTTGCTTTTTGAAGCTTCTTTCTGTTTTCGATAAGCTCTGCTTCGACTGTCTTCTGGTATTCACCTTCATCAAGATTGAACTCTGCACCTTCGTTCAGCTGCTCGATGCACTGATCGATGGCAGAAAGAGCATCTGGATTTGCGATGTTGGCTCTGAGGATGTTCTGGATGCCCTTCTGCTTCCTCTCGAGTTCTTCTCTCTTCTCCTTGACTTCCTTGAAAACGAGTTCTGCCTCTCTTTCCTTGTTCTGGGCACGCTTCTGGACATCTTGTCTGAAGTTCTCCATGTCTGCCTTGAGGAGCTTCAACTCGTTGGCATTCCTCTGGCATTGCTTTGTGGCTTCTGTAGCGAGTCTCTTGAGGATCATGCTTGCTGTGATGGCCTGGCGCAACAAAACAAGCAATCTGATGCCATCATTGGACTCGATTTCCTCGAACTCTTCGAAGAGTTTCTCGATTCCTGCCTTGAGCTCCAATGGATCGGCCTTGAGACCAAGAAGATCGAACAATGACTGCTCTTCTGTGAATGCCGCGCCCTCTGAAGACAAGTAGTCGTGGATGCGGGCGACGTTTTCTGTCATTGCCTTTCTGACGTCTTCTGAGACATTGGCGTCGTTTGTCTGCAGGATTCTCTCTATGAACAATAGTTGCTGGTGGAGCATCTGCTGGAGTTTCTTGATGATCTCCTTCTTATCGGAGAAGCTTTTGGCTTCATCCTTCAGCTTTTCGATTGTCTTTGTGCTCTCGTTCAACTTCGTGAGCATCAAGATCATCGCTCTGAGATCTCTCTCCTTTGGCTTCTGATCGCTCTTCATGATTGTCTCCAAGTCATGGAGCTCGTCTTCTCTTCCGTTGAGTGGAACTTCGCTCAAAGCTGTGGAAATGTTGTCCTTGTCTTCTTCAACTGTGACATTTCTACTGACGACAATAGCATCATCTTCTTCTTCATTGTGGACTGGATTCTCTTCCATCTTCTCCATCTTTCTCTGAAGGCTTTCTTCGAGAGCCATGATGAGCTGCTGTTGCTTGTGGACGAGTGCGAACAATGAGTTACGTTGTGTGGTGTTCTCTGCGAGTTCTTCTGTTGTCTGTTGAGCGCTGTTGGAAAGCTCAGCAATGATGTTCTGGTATTTGTCGTTTGCTTCAGATTTTTCACCAGCAGCGATGACCAACTGCTGTGTAACAGCGAGAGACTGAGAAAGCTTTGTGTTTTCGTTCTTGAGGGTCTCTTTGTTCTCCATTTCTTCTGTGAGCTGCTTGTTGAGGTTCTCCTTTGCGTTGTTGAGTTCCTCGATTGTCTGTTCGTATTCGGCTGCCTTCTGTGCAAGAGTGTCTCTCTCCTTGATGAGTATCTTGGCCTTGCGCTTGAGCTGCTGGATGATTTGCTCGTTTGGCGTCAATGCCTGAACGATACCTTCGAGCTTCTCGATTCTTGCCTTGTACTGGTTGCGGATTTCACGCTTGGCAGCAGCAATCTGTTCGTCCTTTGTGCGCTGGAGCTCTTCAACCTTCTTCTGGTTCTCCTGAAGGACCTTTTCGTAGTTCTGGAGTTCCTTCTGTGCTGAGTCGAGATCAGATGCGATGTTGGAAATGTGCTGAAGGTTCTCGGCGGCTTCTTGCTCCATTTGAAGATCGCGCTCGCTGACTTGGTTGTCATTGAATTGCTCGTAAACAACTGGCTCTGTTCCGATGATGGAGAGAAGCATCTCCTGGACTTTCTGCTTCTGTTTGAGCTGTTCGTTCTCCTGCTTGAGAGCTATGGCGTCTGGAGAAAGCTGCTCTTCCTCGTGTATTGAGCTCGCGAAATGCTCCTTCAGGGCATCAATGATATTGTGCTGTGTTGTGTTCTCTGGGAGATCGAAATCCTTGACGATGTCTGCGACAATTGTTGTTGGGCAAGATGCAATTGTGTGAACAGCGTCAACAACATCTGTAATTGAAGGATCGATTTCGTAGTCTGTTCTAAGTTGTGTAAGAATGGCTCTAGCTTGAGAATTCTCGACAACTTTGACAATCTCTCCGTGAACGTTCTCAGAGTTACTTCCAACGTTGAATTTAGCAAGTAATTGATTGTATTTCTGCGATGCTGTACGAATTTGAGTCAAAATCGCGTCAACGATTGATGGTTCCGTTGGTTCAAGGAGAAGTCTTTGTTTAATCGCAGCTACCATTGCATTGCCGTCCTGCGTGACAGGAACATCGAATGCATCAGCAATAGCTTGGAAATTCTTATTCACTTCGCGCTTTGCCTTGTTTTCGTCCTGCTGCATCTTGGAAATTTGTGATTCGGACTCCTCGTACTTTGTTCTGCTTTCTTGGATCTTTTGTTTCAATCGCTCAATTTCATTCTGATACTTGGTCTGTTGCATCTTTATTGCTGTTTTTGTATCCTGAAGTTCTTGCTTTGTGTCGTTGAGTTGTCTTTCCAGCGATGGTGTTCCCTTCAAACTGTTAAGCTGCTGCATTAAATCTGAAATGTGAGCTTCGAGTGCGTTATTTTTCTCGCTAAGTGTGTGGTTCTCGCCTTTGACATCTTCCAATTCCTCCTTTGCCTTGTTTAGCTGCTTAGTCTGCGTCTGAAGCAAAACATTTAATGCGGCGCACAAAATTAAAGGATCTTGGAACGAATTTGGATTGGATACGTACGCTTTCGCTGTTGTTTTCGACGATTCGAGTGCGCTTTGGATCTGTTCGTTAATCGAAGTGAATGTTTCCGGTTTTAACGGTTGGTTATTAGCGATTAAGTGGGAATTTTGCTGCAGAAGGAGACCCGCGGCCTGGATGAGAGGATGAACACGCGATAATTGGTCTTGATTACCGCGGCCCTCGAATGAACCGGAGTGATTCTCCATTTTTCAATTTTAATGATGTAAATATTTTTTTTTACAATTTCTTACAAAAAAATTAAAAAGCGGCCAAAATTTGCTTTTCTGCATTTACACATCTGAGAACTAAATAATACACTGCAAAATCGAGTTTTTAGGATATTGTTTTCTATTTGTTTATTCGGGTATGAAAAGTGAGTTTTTTCTCAATATTCAAACTATAAAAAATTAGAACAAAACTATATATTGATAATATACTATAAATGCTAATAAAATAGCTATTTATTTTTGAAATATAAATGTTAGATAAAGCAATATTATGAATTTTAGTTATTCTATATTTCATGATAAATAACTTTCAAATATTGCTCAATAACTGCTGCCAAATTTTAGTATATCAATTTTTATATCAATACATTAAATGAATTATAAAAATATTTAATATTTGATAATTTAAAAAAATATCACGTATTTAACATGTGTTTACTTGACAATGAATAGCACATTAACTTTTGAATATAGTGTTCAAGTAAACTTACTCAAAACAAGCATAATTTAAAAACAAATTAATAAACATCAAAATAAAAAGCTAAGTTTCATTAGGCAAAACATGCTTTCGTTTTCACTCTATTTACTCATAATCTGAGTAATATTTTAGACAAAAATTTGATTTCATCAAATGAGTTAACTTATAACTCTTTAAATCAATGGTATTTCTATTCTAATAGTTTTTATGCATTTGCTCATATGTGCATTGTAAAACGAATCAGTTTGGAGCTGATTGAAACATAAAGTATGGCAAAACTAAAGTTGTTTTTATTGTTTATGTTTACTTCACCTTTCAGATCTTATATGTTGAATATTTGACCATTAGAATAAATGCAATATTTTCTGATATGGACAACTAATAACATATCTGGGTTTTAAACATATCTCATGCTTATTTTTCATAGTTACGACTTGTTTTATTTAACGACTCTGATAAGGTTAATTATTTTTTAATTTAAGTTCTGAGATAATTGGTTGAATGGCTGAAGTCTTTATATTTAATGTTCATGTATAAATTCGGCATTATTTATTGTAAATCACCGAATAGCTTTTTTTTTCTTTCATGGAAACGAAATTTAAAGAATTTTTTATAAAATCATAATTAATGACTTGATTCATTAATAGCATCATGATTGCAAACTATCTTCTACATGGCTATTGATTCATTGTTAGTATTTCATTATGTTCATTGATGCATCGCTGTTTAATCTAATAAGCAAAATTAGAAAAGATTGTTGAAATCATGACCGCAATCGATATCCTTTATGGGAATAACTTTGATTTTGTTGATGAATGTTTTAAAGGATTCTTTTTGTTATATCAATACCATACATTGATAATCAAATGATAGTTATAAAGCTATCATAAATTAATTTCACATCATCAATATGTGAATGACGTCGATGTTAGTTTTAAAATCATTCTTTGGATTTATAAACATATAATACCAACAAGAAATCATAAATATGAAATTTCAAAATGAATTTTTCTGTGATAACCTATTTTCCATTATTTTATTCATTCCTTCTTTATTTTTTATGAATTGTTGCATATGTTTTATGAATATTTGCTATATTTGTCAAAAAAAATCGAAAACTTAATAAATCACCGAATAGACGTTTGAAAGCATAATGTATAGCATTTGTCGTGTGGCCCGGCTAAACAGAACAAAACAATTTGATTAAAATTTTTTAGTAGTTTTGGAAAATGGTTTCACTGGAATTTTAGAAAAACCGTTTTCACTTCATTTTTGGATGAACAAGTATAATATCGGTCTCTTTGAGGATCCAAATAGTCGCCTCCACCTTGCTGTCAGAGCTAAGAAAGTGGATTTCATCAAAAATATGCTAAAATCAGGCTACGATGTCAACACAATCAATGTCGAAGGTTTTCATGCATTGGATGTTGCCATCGATAATGATGATGTTGAGATTGCAAAGATTCTCGTCGATGCAGGTGCCGATCTTTACGCACCAAATGAAAAACAATTGGCTGCCATGGAAATGTGCATTGCTCATGAAGCCGTAAATGTCGCCAAATATTTAATCAGCACTGGAATGGATCTCAACAAGAATACTCCTCTTATGTTTGCGGCAAAAAATGGAAAAACGGAAATACAAAAGCTTTTAATAGATAATGGTGCAGACATCAATGTTACACATGAGTCTTCTATATTCCCACTTTATGCTGCTATTCAGGCTCAAAACACAGAGTTTGCCAAGATGCTGATCGAAGCTGGCGCAGATATTAATAAAGCAGTTGGTAATGGTAACACCCCTCTTATGTGCGCATGTTTTAAGAACAACAAAGAGATTGTCAAATTACTCATTGCAAAGGGCGCAAACTTAGAGGCAAAAGAAGAGGAAGGCCTGACAGCGCTGATGCTTTGCGCAATGAATGGTTGTTCATGATATAAGATTTTGCTCAAAGCAGGCGCAGACCCCAATCCACAGGATATGGACGGAGTAACAGCTATGATTTACGCCCTATCAAATAATAACCCTGAAATTGCCATTGATATTGCCCGACACGGTGGTGATCCTACTATTAAAACCAAAAAGGGTGTTTCAGCTATTTATTTGGCATGTAAATTAGATGAAGAGTTTGCTCAACTTCTGACACAGTTATATATGGTAGGGAAAATAAAAGGTCTCGAAAATAGCTTAAAGGATTTAAAAGTCGATCTTGATGATATAAAAAACAATGATGATGACAACGATGACGACGACGATGATGACAATGATAATTAATAAATAATGAGAAAAATAAATGATATTTTATTTAATTTACATTGTATATAAGAAATGAAAATCAAAATCTTGAAAAAATGGAATACATGTAGCTGTCAATGAGTTTAATACAGCAATTGGGCAATTCTCAAATAAGAAAGCAAATTTGTGGCAAACAAAGTGCTCCCTTTGGAGTTGAATTGTGTTTGTTGCTTCTGTGATTTTACTAGGAACAAAATATTGAGTTCTTTGGTTCAAGAAATGAGCTATTAACTGGTATTCCATCTAGAGAGAAAAATCGTAAGCTCTGTTGAGCGATTAGACAGATAGAAGCTGGTAATAATAACTCAGAAGTGAAAGAGTTTGTGATAAATATAACTAAATTGTTATCACATGCTTTTTGTCTGCAATTCTGATGTTGCTATATAATTTGTCTTAACTCCATTGATTATCATTCATTGAATCAAATGTGAAAATTAAATTAAATTAAACTTGTCTAAAATTGATACGCAAAGTCAGCGAAACTCGTTTTTTAACTCACTGGATTAACTTCCTGCTAAGTTATTGAGCAACAATGTCCAAAATCATGTTGTGCATGATATATTAAAGAATTAGCTAACAAAGTCTATATTTCATTAAAATATTAGATATATCTTGCATCAAAAACATTGATTTGCCATGATGTGCTTTACTCATTATAATATAT